>JAQIXL010000763.1:0-25083 GCA_034700245.1 Poikilolaimus oxycercus
GGATGCGCGATGGTCGAAGAAGCGGAGAAGAACGGTTACATCACACCCGGCCAGACGACTCTCATCGAACCAACATCCGGCAACACGGGAATCGCCTTGGCCTTCGTCGCCGCCTCCAAGGGCTATCGCCTCGTCCTCACCATGCCGGCGAGCATGAGCGTCGAAAGAGTGAGTTCAAGTCCTCCATCACGTAATTTCGACCCATTAGCGAACCCTTCTCCGAGCCTATGGCGCCCAGGTTGTGCTAACCGATCCCTCCAAAGGCATGGCCGGTGCCATCGACCGAGCTCGGGAACTCGCTAGCAAAATCCCTAACTCGTATGTCTTGCAACAGGTTGGCCTCTTTGAACTGATTGAATGACGCCCTTGCAGTTCGAGAACATGTCCAACCCCCGAGTGCACTACTTGACAACGGGCCCCGAGATCTGGAAGCAGACAGACGGCAGCGTTGACGCGATCGTCTTCGGCATCGGTACCGGCGGCACGATCACTGGCGCGGGCTCCTTCTTGAAGGAGCACAATCCAAATCTTAAGGTGAATGAGTGTTTTTTGGTTTTTTCTCTCTTCTCTCCCCCAATTACGCCAAGGTCATTTGTGTAACAGAGCGGGGGCGCCACAACGTGTGCATGACGCGTCTTGGCGAATTAACTCGGCGGGAAACCTTTTGTCATCACGCGTTGAAACGCTCCTCTCTTCGTCTTTCTCCCTCCTCCTTCTCCTCTCTGTCAACGACGACGAAACTTGAAGAACGTGGTGGAAACCCTCTTGAGTGAGATCAAGATCAGAGGTCTATGAGAACATCTCAACGGCGTGTTTGCGTTTGGGTTTTGTCCAGGTGGCAAGGTAAAGAAAGAGAGACTCCAGAGTTTGAACAATGCGCCTTCTTGCCTACCAAGACCAACCGTTCAATCACATATTTCCTCCAGGTTGTGGCTGTGGAACCAGAAGAGTCGCCGGTGTTGTCAGGAGGCAGTGCGGGTTCGCATCGAATTCAAGGCATCGGAGCTGGCCTCGTGCCCGCCATCCTCAGAACCGACATCTACGAGTGAGTTCAACACGATCAAAGCTTATGCATCTTTCAGCGAAGCGTTCAAAGTCCACTCGGATGAGGCAATTGTCATGGCGAAGCGAATGGCCACCGAGGAGGGTCTTCTTTGTGGAATCTCATCTGGAGCCAATGTCGTAGCCGCTATCCGCCTAGCATTAAGACCCGAGATGGCCGGCAAGCTCATCGTCACCGTCCTGCCGAGCTTCGGGGAGCGCTATCTGTTCGTTTCTCTGTCTTCGTGACACAATTATCGGTCTTTAGTTCCTCGCCCCTCTATGCCGATCTTCGAGATGAGGCCTCGGGAATGCTCGTCCACAGTCTTGAGGACAATCTCCGTCAACTGACGATTGCCAACGACGAACCGCCGCAGTAGGAACCGAGGTCTTTCTTCATCCGGAACCCTTTGCCCTTTCCTCAGTCTTCCGTCTTCTTCATTTTCTTCGTATTTAGTTTCTTCTTTCAAAATGGGTTTGTGAATCGCTCGCCTGTACCATAGTTGAAGTCTCTAGACTGTTTGCCTCTTGCACATCTTCTTATCCCAAAGTTCTCTCGCATAGACTTCTTGCATGGAAAACGCTCTTCGGCTTCGTCCCCCGTGATCATTTCTGGCTTGTAAGGGTGCCTCAACTTGTTTGCGTTTGTTATTCTTCTTCTAGAGCAGAGAGTAGAAAAAAGAAGAGAAGTCAATTGTCTCACTTCAAACGCCTAATTATTGTCTCCATGGAGAAATTATTCAGCTGAGAAATTGCCTCAAAAGATGCTGTTTAGTTAACTTTTAGCTGAAGATTGTTTTCTGTCTTTGTTGTCCTTTGTCCCCATTTCTGAACGATTCTGCGCATTCATAAGAATCACAGCACTTGAAGGTTGCCTTACAACACTCTGTTCTCCTGTTTTCGTCTGTATTGGTCTTCTTATTCAAGGGAGCACATGATGGTTGTAGAGAGGAAGATTTCCAAAAATTGTTCGCAGTCAATGAAAGCGTGTTCAGATTTGGTTTGCGGATTTTCGGTATAGCAGGGAAAAGATCGTTTGGGAAGTGTCCTAGACTGTCACACTTTTGGGGAGATGTTGATATCGCTACGCTATTTGAATAAAATCTTGAAACGTCAAAGAGAAGACACAGACGGACCTGAATGGCGAGCTTGGCGTACTTGATGGCGGCCGGGTTGTCGGCGAAGTTGATCATGATTAGCTGCGGGGTCTTCAACGTAACACGAGCCAAGTGGCTCAATCTGTGCTCCTGTAGAAATCAACAAATATGAGAAGCACAAAGAAAGACATACATCGCCCTTCTCCAGCTTCACGATGATGTCCTCGTAGGTCCGAAGATCGACTTGAAGCGAGAAGTGCTTCGACAGCTCGTCGATCAAGATTTGTTCCATCTACAAGAGAAAAGTGACGACTTAGAAAGACTTACATCTTCCATCTCTTTCTTGGCGCCAGCAACATACGCGTTTTCTGTGTGCTCAAACGAGTGCAGCACGCTGCCCGCCTAGAAAATGAAAGCTTCAAAAGCAAAATACAAATTCCGACCTTCTTTTTGTCCTTCTCGCCCTTGTGAACTTTGTCGAGGACGACGGAAGTGTGTAGAAGACGCGACGACGGCACCAACCAAGAAGAAGTCGTCAAGGTGGACGACGTCGAGGCCTGAAAATCCATACTTTATTAGCGAAAGAAAAATTCGATTCACTACTCCGTGGATAAATCTTCACAAAAGGAATGGAAACAAAGCAAAAAAAAAAAAAAAGAAAACACTCACAAAAGTTGGCGCGGCAATTCCGCGACGCTGGAGGCCGCGTAGTTGAAGTCGCTGCGAAAGCGATCGACCGAGCGCACGCAGCACATGCGGCGCCATCGCCCTCTGCAAAGAAAATCATGAAATAACCCGAATACACAAACAAAACAACAAAAGACAAAGAACAAAATCGCCGAAGAAAGCACGTCGCTCTTCCAGATGCCCGCACTCGGTGCGAGCTGAATGCGCCAGTCGGGTGACGCGGTTCGAGTGTCATTTTTCGGTCTCGATTGTTGGCATTGCCGGCCGCGTTCGAGATCTCGACAAGGCCCGGTTTATGCCATTTTTATGTTTCTCGAAGAGATTCTCTTGTTGTGGCGTCCAAGTCTTCTTCAAGTCTTGAAGTCGAAGTTCGACGTCCTTCCCCCGTCCTTCCGGATGACTCATTGCTGGTCAATTTCCCGTTTCAGGCGCCAGCGGGCTGTTATTGCCCACCTCTTTTTGTGCTCCTCACTTTGTTTCACGCCGTATATTTTCCAGACGGTCTTGATATCGATTCAAGGGGAAGGAGAGGAGAAGGCGTCTCACCGGGTCGGAAACGTCTGTGGAAGAGAAGGAGGAAGGCGAAGAGAAGGACAAGGAAGGACGGATGAGCAACTCGACGCCGTCGTCGAGTGATGATGGAGACGGTTCCTGAGGTCGACGAGCCCGGGATATTCGGTCCACCCGTCCTCCGCCCACCGCCGGCCACCTCGTCGCCCCACTTCAGGCGAGAGCGAGGAATCAGCATGAGAGGAGGGTGAGTTCAAGTTTTGAGAAGTTGCTTGAAGTATAACAGGCTACTGTAACATAAAAGAGAGATTCAGGGCTCGAAGATCTCCAGCGACGGCTACCAACCTGCCGCCGGTGCCTTCATCTCCAAATGTTGAACTCACTCGCGAACTCGACGGCATTCGTAACATCCTCCTTGATAATCTGAGAGATCCCACAAGGTTGAAAGTGAAATGCAAGTACAAGGTGGGTCTCTCATGGAAGAAGTGACCTCTTCTCTCTTCAGCAAGAAAAGCGAGCAGTTATCCTGCCACGCCCGCCCGTCTTCAACGAGCTTCTCGAGAAGCTCGAACAACTCTATAAACAGCCTGGATTGACTATTTATTACACCACGCATCTGGATCGATTGGATGTCCTTACGGAGATCGCCTCGCAGGAAGACTTTGACAAGTATGAAGACCACGAGAGATTCAAAAAAAATCTTCAGAGCTGTCGCTGTTGTCGATTCTCTACGATCAAGTCGTCTTCTGTTGTTCCTCTCCCAGAACAGTCAAGTGGGAACTCGAAAGTGGACCGATCCTCCTCCTTCCTCCTCATCTCTCGAAGGAATCCCTCCTCCAGCTCCCATAACAGACAGCGGCCCCGATGCCACGGGCACATACACTCGGCCGCCGAATCGAATTCAAGAGGTTGGAGAAAGCTGATCCTCGTGGAGCTTGCAGATCCCCTACGCGCCTTCCCTTGGCTCGTCGAGACTGCTAGATTCAGGTAGAACTTCCATTTCCTCTGGTAAGACCCACTAAGATTGGCTATTCTCTCTAGGCTTGGGAGGAGAGGATTGGGACAGCACCAGCGCCTCTGGAGCTCTGTCAGCACAGTCTCCTCGACCTCCTCTCAACTGGCGTATGGGAAGATTCATCGATCGTGGCCAGTTTGGAGAGGTCTGCTGAGGCTTGGGAACCAGGATTGGATATGTTTCAGGTCTACCTCTGTTACGACAAAGACACGGGACGGGATCTGGCCGTGAAACAGATTATTTATACAAAGAGCGACATGGAGACATCCAGACAGACGGTGACACTTGAAAATGAGTTGAATTGTATGAGGAGCATCAGTCATCCAAACATCGTCCAGTATTTGGGAGTGAGTCTTTTTTCTTTGCTCTTTCGTGGCAAGCAAAAGATCGGGGAGCGTGCCAGTTTGATGGGGAGATAACAGAAGCTCAGCTGCAAGGGGGAAGGGGGAAGGGACGAGTGAGATTATGACACCAAAGGCCTCATTCCTGATAGCAGATCGAGACGTCCTAGCAGTGGACAAAGCTCAACACTTATAGGTGCAACGAGAAGAAACCTGTATGTACATCTTTATGGAGTATATTGCTGGACAGTCGATCAAGCAGAAGATCCGAGAGTATGGACGCGTTTCGGGCAAACTCGCGTGGGACTGGACACGACAGGTGAGAGAAGAGCTTCAAGGTTCAAGCTTTTAGATCATGCTCGGAGTGGCATATCTTCACAGGAAAGATATTGTGCATCGGGACATCAAGTCGGCGAATGTCTTGAAGTTTGTTTCTTCTCTCTTCTCTAACTCTTCTTCCCCTTTAGGGACACTCAAGGCAATGTGAAGCTGGCCGATTTTGGAGCTGCTCGCTGTCTCAACTCCATCGTTCCCAACAAGGCCGGTCTTGCTGGAACAATTCACTACATGGCCCCTGAGGTTTGAGTCTCCCTCCATAAAGACCACTGGCCCAGGTTCTGAAAGGTGAGAACTCTCTCGGTCGACGGGCCGACATCTGGAGTGTTGGGGTGACCCTCGTGGAGATGCTCACAGGCTTTCCTCCATATCACGATCTTGAGCCGACGGCCGCCATGTGGAAGATCACGACGGAAGAAAACAAAGTCGTGTTGAAAATTGGAGAAGAAGGAACAGAACAGAAACATCAAGATCTTGTGGATGCTCTCATGACCAGGTTTGAGTTCTTTTGAGGTTCAAGGAGTTGTAGAAATTGCGAACTTCGTCCCTTTGCGGCTGATGTTCTCACTCAGTTCTTCTCATCGAACGATACGCCTCAGTCTTCGGCTCGTCGAAGATGAGACCTCTGCTTTTGTTTTGCTCTTTTACCTCTCTCTTTCGTGCCACGAAGAAATTAGTGCTCCTCTCCTCCCTGCCATAGAGCCTCGTCTTCCTCAGTCTTGTACCCGTTGATCTGTGCGCGGTGTTCCTACTAGTCCGATGCTCTTCCATTGTACCTCGTGACTGCAGTGCCCCCCTTCTTTTGCCCCTCTTCCCCCCTTTTGAAAGGTTCACTCGCTCAAATGTCTCTGCCTCTTTCTCTTTCTTCACTTTCGCTCGATACACCAGTGCCCATATTCGGTCTTCTTGTCTGTGATTTTCGAAGTCGACCCGTGCTCGACTGAAAGTGGGTACCACGCCTTGCTCAGAGGTTTTGTAGCCTTCTTCTTTCTTCTCCTTCTGTTAGAGACTCGGTTAGTATCTCTTTTTTCTTCGTTCTCAGGCCTGTATTTATTATCAAGAAGAATTCATGAACGTCAATCAGTAGGGTTCCGAATCGGTTCGAAAAAATCGGTTTTTCGGTTTACCGGTTTATCGGTTTTTGGCAAAAAGCGGTTTATCGGTTTTTCGGTTTATCGGTTTTCAGACAAAAGCGGTTTAAACCGGTTTTTCGGTTTATCGGTTCGGTTTATATGACCTAAAACCGGTTTTTCGAGCAAAAAATCGGTTTATCGGTTTTCCGGTTTTTCGGTTTCTGGAAAAAATCGGTTTATCGGTCTTTCGGTTTATCGGTTTTCAAAAAAAATCGGTTGAAACCGGTTTTTTCGGTTTTCGGTTCGGTTCGGTTCGGAACCCTATCAATCAGGCATTCCTAGCTTATCTAGAACTCTCCTTTCTCCTTCGTCTGGCATTTTTCACTTTTGATTGGAGCACTTCTAACACAGAGAATATTTATGGGTATCCCCAAGAGAGACTAATTTTCAAGGGCGCATTTTCTTTTCAGTTTTTGATTACTTTTGAAAAAGTCTTTGTGCTCCCGCAAGTCGCTAAATCTTGCTAGATCTTCACCCAGATCTACCTTCTCAGTACACAAAATGGAGAGTAGCAATCACAAACAGTCTGTATAAAATCGTATTCGACAAATGTTAAAAGAGAGACTTTGGTTGAAAAGCCATGAAACATACTTCAAACTGGTCTTCCTGCTCATGTGAGCTGAAGTTCAGATGGCGGGAATCCTCGGCGCCTTCGTGGAGACGATGCAGGCGCTGGAGACAAATATCACTGACGGGTGAGTGTTTGGAGCATTAGAGGACAAAACGAGTTCCTCTCTGGGACAAAAGAGGAAATGTATTCTTCTACTGACGACACCCAGTGACGGCATTCGAGGGTCGTGTGCGACAAAATGGTCACCGTTAGCAACGCTCAATTATGTTTTCGCCTTCTCTTTCATGTCTCTGGCACGCAAAAGTCCTCTGACAAGTCTCTCCGAGAGACCTTCGACGTCCAGTAAACCTCGCGTCTTTGCAGAATGAAACGCTTCCAAATGCGAGTCTCTCCATCACTTCATCTCAAGTGAGCCCGTCTAGTTTTAGACTCGAACCCTTTTTAGCTACTCGAATCAGGTTGTCAATGACTTTCTTAACACTCAAGCTGGAAGCGATCTTCTGTTGAAGTGAGAAGCCTCCTTGTTTAAAATAACTTCCTGTAGGTTTCAACTGAGCCTCGAGCAGATGGCAGCTCAGGGAGCAGAGAATGTTCGTCTTGCCAACCAATGCAGTACCAGGATGGGAAGTGCTCAACAGAAGTGCCAGGTCTTTTTATATGCTCAACTAGAATTTCACAGGAAAGAGCCGACTCCCTTCTGTCCGTCGACTCCTTCCTTCGCAACACTCAAAACATGGATCGTCGTGTTCGGGACCTGAATCGACAGGTGGGCGCTTTTACTGTTACCGTAGCCCTTAAAGTTCAGTTGGATAAGCTCACACGCTTCTGTGAGCAAACCGAACTGGCCATGACCCATCTTGAGGCGCTTCACTATGTGGTTGAGACCGAGAAGAAGGTGGGTGGAACTCGAGAGTTTGAAAAAGGAGAGACCTTCAGGTGCAGAAACTTCGTCGTGAGAGCTCAGTCGTGAAGCGTCCTTCCGAGGATGACAGTTCAGCCACGCCACCCACGATCCAGAAGCCTCTGCTCAACGATGAAAATTCGGCCTCCAAGAACGCCGCTGCTGCCCTTGTCTGTGAGTACTTTTCTCTAGTCATCTTTGCCTCCGTCACTCTGTTTTACTGGAGCGCTTGTGAGCAGCCTTTTCCAGCCTCAATAGGGAAGCTTCGCAAAGTTTCAACCTTCTTTCTTCTTCAACAGTTGCATACTTCGTCCTCCTCCCCACCGTCCACCCCCTTTACAACTCTCAATTTGACAAAAATGGCATTTTCAGCGCCAGCTCTTCGTGCATCGGACGCTGTTCGTGAAAAGCAGGAAGAGGTGCTTCTCGAGGAGTTCCTCTCCAAGCAGTGAAGATCTTCCTAATTCAATTCTCCTTCCGCTTCCTTCTTCTTTTCTGGGATCCTTCGGTGTGAGCTTTGAAAGAATGTGATGGCTCGCTGTTGTAAAGTGCCTCCTAATCCGATAGTTTTAGTTTTTTGAGAGGTTTTGGTTACGGTAATAAGTTATCTGTTGTTGCTTGTTTTCTGAAGCTCACCTTGTCAAGTTCCCGAGAACCATTGCCCTCCTCCTTCAAACCATGATTCAGTGCTAAGTCGCCCCATTGACATTTTCATCTCACTACACTCAATTCGATGCTCTAATATCACAATCGGGATTACGGTAGCTGCCGTAGACACTCTGAAAGTTTTACTTGCTCATTGCTTTAGGCTATCGAGGCAATCCTCGATTCTCAACCCTCGACTTTAAGCCTTTTCATTCCTTACAATTAGTTCTTTTGTTGTTGCACGTCCAAGTCTCAAAAGCCACTACGCTTCTACCGGTTGTGATAGCTTCCAAAATGCTTCAAGAAGTATTTCTGCGCCTCTCACGGATAATAAAAGTTTACTCATCCCTCGTCTCGAGAGTCTCTTTGAAGTTTTGTGACCGGTGATATTTTTTGCAAGATGAATGAGGTGCTGAGAGTCTCGACAGCCGGGAGGTTCGCCTCTCCCTCTAGATAGGTGGCGAAATGGTCGAGTTGAAATGTTTTGCTCTTCCTCTTGCTAACGACCCCGGGGAATAGAATTGCGCTTGATTGCTCCAAAGACCTCCCCAGAGGTGAATGTGAAGGTGTGGGGACTAGTGCTCGTGGGTGGTGTTGCGGTGGCCTCTATTGATTTGGTCTGCCTTCTCCCCCCGCTGGCCGTGAGGAGGAGGAGGCGACCACTGAAGAGCGCCCCCCATGTCACTTGCAGGCGGCCGCAAGCTTGTGTCCTTCTTCCCCCCTTTGCAAATGGTCGCTCTGGCCGCTCTTCTCTCATGGAGCACTCGTTCGTCGGTACGCGCGAGACGCGACAACGGCGGTCTGAGCCCCCGAACGCCCCCACTGTCGGCGGGGGTCCCGCCGCCCGTTTCGCCCCTCCTCTCCGTCTCAGCAAAGAGAGACACAAGAGAAGAGTGGCTT
This sequence comes from Poikilolaimus oxycercus, assembly GCA_034700245.1. NCBI lineage: Eukaryota > Metazoa > Nematoda > Chromadorea > Rhabditida > Rhabditidae > Poikilolaimus > Poikilolaimus oxycercus. Next base: position 9,178 of record JAQIXL010000763.1, read on the forward strand.
TCTTTCTTGCGTCTTCTTCTTGGTCTCGCCGACACAGGAGATACCTCTAGGTCAATGTTTTGGTTCTCACAGCGAAAACCGCAATGTTATGATTACTGTCAAGTTTTTACGGTACAAAGTTCCTTTTTGCGAGCAGTGCGAAAAAAATGGAGTGCCACTTCGTTTTTTTTCGTTGCTTCTTTCTTCTCCGCTTTTCGTGCAATTTTCGAAGTTTATTGTTGATTCATCGAATGTTATAGAACTGGCGCGACGACGGCGAAGCACCCGTGGCGGGGCCTACGAGGATGAGGAGCATCTAGAAGACGTTCACGCATACAAGATCATCGACGATGGACTTACTGAGGAAGGCGAAGTTGGTTTCTCTTTCGTTCTTGTTTTTTTTTCTCTTGTCGTTTTCATTGTGAAAGTTACACTTCTTGCTTTGTAGGTGCTTGAACTCCTGGAAGCGGACGTGGGCGAGGCTGTCTCGATGCTCGCGCCGGTGCCGAACGCGCGTAAGTCGCGTCGCCGCGGTGGAGGCAAGAAGAAGCGCGGATCATCGGGCCGGAATTCGCAACCCCTGCCGGAACAAGGTCGGTCGCCAGCTTGTTTGTCCTCGCTTCGCACCAGTTTCTTTTGTGTTGCAAGCATTTTGTAGCCGTTTGCGACCTCTCGAAGAATTAATTGCTTTTAGAGAATCTTCAAAACACGGACGTAGAGAACTTTCGGCGAATCGATATGAACCACGGCTTCATGAAGTCCATTGTGCGGAACCAAATTGACAGGTGCGTCTCTCTTCTTTATGATTATAACAAAAAAAGATGAAATTCGTCACTTCGTTGTATTTCAACTTCTCCCCAATGCGTTTTTGCTCTGGAACGATTATTCAAATGTTCCTCTCACTCAGGTCGTCGACGAGCGACAACGATGTCGTCTTTTCAGGGACGAATACCACAAGTTTATGGAGGAGCGTCGGGGCGCGACGCTGAAAAAGCTGCAGGACGACGAGTGTGAGTGAATTTCCCTTCCTCTCTTTCTCTCCTCTCTCGGGAAAAGGCTTGAATTCGCACTCGATGCGAATAGAAAAAGTTGGAGGCGGAAAATGACGTCCTGTCGTTTGCAGCCAAGCACCGGAAGAAGGCGACAACGACCACGGCTTCCGCGTCGGCGGCGACGTTCGAGACCAACGGCCCCCGCCTCTACGTCCCGCCGCACATGCGACGAGAAGCCGCGGCGGCCGCGTCCTCATCTCGGGAAGAAGCTGACACCGATGAAGAAAGCGAACAGAAGAAACGCGAACGACGAGTAAGCCACGTTTGTTTGCTTGTCGGTGAATGAACTTTCGTCGTCATTGAGAGCTTTCTTCTTCTTTCTATTTGTTTTCTTTCCACTTCAAGAGGTTCCAAGTTTCAGGCTCGCGGTTTCCCTGGATTCGTTTCGGAACTTGAGGAGTCGGATATGAGAGAAAAGGTAAACTTTGAGGTTTGTCGTGTAGCCTGACGATTCTAGATTCGTACCAGAATTCGAGCGCAATATGGAGAAGAGGGACCTTCGATCAAGAAGGCCGATGGCCGAAACTCATCTCGTAGGAAGCCCAACCACGCGCTCTTCACGCTGAATCTTATCGACAATGACGGACGAGCCTTTGAAGTTGACATTATGAGCGTAAGTCTTGCTTTCTTCAGACTTGCGTTTTCGTTCTTCATTTGAGAAGTAAAGAAGAAAGGTTTTTAGGATGACAACGCTGCTCGGCTAGCGAAGGGATTAGGAAGAAAGCACGGCTTCACCGACGATCAGTGCCGACTTTTACGTTTGAAGTTGGAGAGCGAGCTTGAGACTCGATTGGCGAAGGAGGCGGCCGAAGCGAGAGCTTGAGGATATCGCGCTAGTAGGATGTTTTGATTTGAGAAGTTGGATAGTCCACAGAGTTGTTGCAGTTGTGATACGATGAAGTGCTGGTTGATTTTGCGGTTGTTCTTTTATCCATATTTGATCCTTCAGCGAAGTCCGTTGTGCTGTTGTTTTGAGGGAAAAGCCTACCTCGTTCGTCTTCTCCAAAGTCAAAGTGCCTCCTTTCTATTCTCGCCAAGTACTTCATTGAGGGAATTCCATACTGGCTTATTTGATCTTATCCTAACGTTTTATTTTTTTTTGCCATGAGTCTTTGTATGTGCATGCACAATTGAAATCACTTGGCATAAAACATTCGTGCTGTGCGCTTCTACAGAAGCAATAAGAACGGCTTTCCATAAGTTCTGTCTTTTCCAATGAAATCGAGCTTTGGGGAATCCTGTCAGCTTGAAGATGAGGGATCAGACGCGACGGGCGACGTCGTTGCTGTTGAGAAGTTGGAGGTCGTTCGCGACGGAGGCGCTCTCCAAGGAGCCGGTCTTGCCGACGAAGCCAAAGTCCGATGGCGAGGTTCAGAGACTTTTCTTCTTATTGAACAAGCGCTTCAGGCTTCAACCTTTGTCGACTATCGTCGCATTCGATGTATCGCCGGAAATGGAGGCAACGGGATGGTCTCCTACTTTCGAGGATATCGACGACCCTTTGGCGGACCCGACGGCGGAGATGGTGGCAATGGAGGACACGTCCTCTTTCGAGGTTTCTCTTCTCTTGCTCTCAATTTCTTCAGCCGATCATCACACGAAGGACCTCTCGCATCTTCACTCGGTGTTCAAGGCTGAAAACGGGCAATTTGGAATGTCGAAGTCGTGTCATGGCAAGAATCGCGATCACATGGAAATCACCGTCCCTGTCGGTAGGAGACCGCTTCGAAATCATCGTCTTCAGGTACGATGTTCAAGGACATCGCTAATGGTCAAGTCGTGCGTGAGTTGATGAGAAACAAAGAGGTAGGAGTCCACCTTTCATCTTCATTTGCCTTAGGTCTTTGTTGCTGCTCGTGGCGGTGCTGGCGGTCGCGGCAATCAGTTCTACGTGACGAACGATTGTCGGAAGCCCTACAAGGCCCAAGTCGGCGGACGCGGTGAAGACGTGAGTTTTAACTCTTTCCTTGTTTGAAGTCTTGACAAATGATTCCCTCAATAAGTCTGGAGTTGTTTCAGAGAGCATACGACGTGGAAATGCGCGTGATCGCGATCGCCGGGCTCGTCGGATTCCCGAATGCTGGAAAATCGTGAGTCATCTCTTCTCTTAATCCGAAAGTTTCTTGTGAATGCTACGCTTTCATTTTCAACTAATTTGGTCGGAGTTTTCCTTTGCTTGTATTGTTTTCTTCCGCGGCATTTCATTCTAGAGCGTCCTTCCTTTGTGAGAGTCGAAGGCTTCGAGGCATTGTTAGCGTTGGGTTCTAGCCGGCAGTGTCGACGATGCTGCAGTCACATGCGGACGAGCCGCAGGTCGTCTGTGGCCTCTTCCCGGCTCGTGTAGGTTTCACGTCGGATTGTTGATGAAGTAGTCTAGTTGGCTTGCTTCTTCATCGGCCTCAAGGATGTCTTCTTCTACATCATTGTCGCCGTCTTCTTCTTCATTCCGGTATTGAAGACCTCAAGACTAAAAGAAACTCCAGAGCATCTTGGAAATCGGCTTTCTTTGTCTCGTTCCCCTATGTCTGACACCTCTTGTTTTCGTCGGAATCTTCAAGAAAAGCAACGTCCTCGTCTCGGTCTACGCTTTCATAAAGGTAAGAATACCCCCGATTGAAGACGGGGGCCCTTGCTCACGATGCCCTTTTCGTGAAAACGTCTCTCTGCAGTGGATCGAAGTCCTTGTTCACTTGATCGGAGGTCTCTACTTGATCGTTCTCTTCGCTATGGTCATTCAAGCCAACGAGGACCCCAACTTCCACGGATCGATTGCTGCTCAAGGTCGTGTGACTGTTCTGGACTTTGGTACCCGCTATGATTTTTTCTCTCTGTCTCAGAACAACGTTAGTGACAAAAGTCTTGTAAGCCTCTTCTCAGGAAGTGTACTACAAGAAATACGCGTGGGCCCTGACGGCGAGTTGCATCCTCGTCGCGAGTGTCCCCTTGAGCTTCTTCGAGGCGATGGTGCTGGGAAGGTCTGCGCGTTGGCTGAGGACTCTGCCCAAGAATCGTCCATGAAGACGTCAAACCTCTTTCGTGTTTCCCCTTGTAATGAATCTTCTTTTGGTTTTGTCTTTTCGTGATGGTACGTCGGTGAGGGGGAAGGGGCGAGGGCAGTTAGTCATCGTGCATGTGATGACGGCGCTTCTTGAGGGCCGAATGCCGAGACATTTATTCTCAACGTGTGCAAGAAACTCCCTGGTCACATGGGAAACGTTTGGATGACGGTCGAGAATGAGCCGAAGCTCTTCGGCTTCTCGCTTCGGGTTGGTTTCTGCTTTCGACTAGCGAAGTTTGAAGGTCTTGGGTCTGGTAAGTGCCATCGTGGACATCTTCTTCTACTTCCTTTTGGCTATCTTGTTCTTCATTCCGGTACGAGATTGTTGTGAAGATGATAGAAGAAGTAGACAATGATGGAGCTTGGCTTCGGATGCTTCGTCTTGGTGTTCCTCGGCATTGCCGGCATTTGGGGACTCGCACAGAATTGCCCAATCATTGTTCGTGTCTACACAGTCTTCAAGGCAAGTCGAGTTTGAAGAGAAGGACTTCTTCAGTGGATCGCAAGTCCTCTTCACTTCATCCTTGGACTTTACTTTCTGATTATGTTCTCGGCGGCTATCAGCGGTTATAACAAGCTGGGAAGCACTTCGAGCCAAACTGCTTTCGAAAGCGGCGCCCTGGCAAGAGCTTCTCTGTTCATGTGGAATGGCAACAATGTGCATGTGCTCGCAGCTCCCCTCACGGCTTCCCTTCTCCTCCTTCTCTCGCCTATTCCGGTGGCCATCCAGGCCTACGTCTACACGCGTCTTCATCGTGAAATGACTTCGGGAAGCAGTCCTCCTCAGATTCATTAGTCCAAAGGGGGTCTGGTTGTTTGTTCTGTGACTTCTTGACGAAGAATAAAGTTTCGACTTCTTGTAGCTCTCTTTGATACTTGTGAAACTCGAAAAAATATGAGTCTCAAATGAAAAAACTAATTTCTCTGTTTGCAGATCTCTACTTCGAGCGATTTCACGAGCGAAGCCGAAGGTCGCCTCGTATCCGTTCACGACGTTGAAGCCGCATGTTGGCATTGTTCACTACGGAGACTTCATTCAAATCCCTGGTTGGCTCTCTTTTCACTTTCAATTTTTTCATCGCTTTTCAGTTGCTGATATCCCCGGCTTGATCGAAGACGCTCATCTCGACAGAGGCCTTGGAATCGCCTTCCTGAGGCACATCGAGCGCTGTCGATGTCTCTTCTACGTGCTGGATCTCACTCTCGGAGAACTTCGAGAGCAGTTCGACGCTCTGAGGGTGGAGCTCAACGCTTACAGTGAAGGTCTTGCTGATCGACCTTCGATGGTCGTCCTCAACAAGGTGGATATCGCTGATCAGGTTGGTAGTCTTTTCTTTTCCTTCCCGTCATTTCTTTTCATCATCGTCAAGGTCTTATTGCAGGTTGACCTCGAAGCCCTTCGACGCTTGTTCCCCGAGGCGGGCAGCGTGCATGCTGTGTCTGCCAAGCGCGGACTCGGACTCGACGGGCTTCTTCGAGAGCTTCGAAGCGAGTATGATCGCTTCTTGGCCGAGGACGAGGCCGAGTTCAGAAGACGGCAACATGAACTGGAAAATGCTTGAGCAATAAAATCTTTATTGAAAGCTTGTAGAGAATGTCATGGTTGGGGAATCTAGAAAGCTTTTCTTGAAGATTCGATTCATAGCGTTTTGAGTGAAGCCCGTGGAGAATACTTTTTGGTAAGATATGACGACTAGAGGAGGTTCATGGAAGAAGCTGCAAGCGCTAGATGAGACCAAACATGAGCTTCTGATGGTGAGGGAAGATGTGGTCTTCGGGAGTGAGTAGATCGAAGTTGAGAGCTACACAGAGAGGAAGCTCGTAGGAGAGAAGCTCGCGTTTTGGCTCACGGAACTGGGACTCGAGGCGCTGAAAGAGAATGATTGAAAAGAAGTGACAGGGGAAGAGACCTCGGCAATCTCGCGGATCTTCATCGAGCCAACGTCGTTGATCTTGACGGCGACGAGGATGCAGGCACCGGCGACAAGCTTCCGATTCGACTTTGAGATCAAGCCCTGAACGTGTTGAAGTTGGAGATTTTCAAAACCTTGAGAATGGCTCGTTCAAAGTACACGAAGGCATGAGCCAGCGTGGCCAGGTCGATGTCGCAGATGGCGGCGATTTCGAACATTTCTCGTTTGATACTGAAACCTCTCTCATTCATAGAGTTCAGACTGACCTTCTGAACTTGCTGTAGCTCAAATTGACTCGAGGGAATCGGGCTCGGAAACGCTCATTGAGAGTTCGTTTGGTGTCGTCGTCGTTGAAGAAGGTGAAGCTCGAGGCCTGAAGGGGTGTTCAAAAGATTGGTGATGAAGGACTGACCACAATTCCAGGACATTTGAGGGTCGTCTTCCTGCTCGCGTCGATTTGGCTCAAGAGCTCTGGGTCATAAGTGTCCGAGAAGTCAACGACGGCGTCTGTTGGCACTCCTTCTGCTTGTCGGGCTCCTTCGCCAATGAAGCTGCCAGTTTCTTCGAATTCTATTGTCACCACGACCGATTCTTCAGCAACAGAAGCTGAAAAGAGATGTTTGTTAGAAAGTTGGGAGGTCTCACTCTCACGAGGCTCGTTGCTGCTCGCCCGAGATTGGGCGAAGATCTCGGAGGGAACATGGGAGAAGGACTTGTTGTACTCGAAAGCCACACTTCTTTGAGTGCTCGTGGCGGTGGTGATGGTGACGGCGTCGGACTGGAATACGGTAACAGTGTTTTGAAGCGAATTACAATACCTTTTTGGGTGATCGAACAGTGGAGTTCCAGTGACCAGTCCTTCCAGAAGCCGGATGCATCAAATGACGATAGCTCACTTCCTGAGATGCCTTTGATTTGAAGTGAAAAGGGAGAGAAACCTCTCGATCTCGGAATTCGATCGGTCTCAGTTCGGGCTCGGAGCAGGCACTCGGATTGCGAAGTCTCTCCAGGCTAAAAGAAATCCTGTATCTTTGTCAATCGTTCTAATCCAAGGGCAAAACGCTATCATAACAAAAGCTACTCAAGGTAAAAATGGCATGAAGCTCTTTGTAAAAGAAGGGAAATGAAGGGGGAGAAGCTATCTAGTGCAAGAAGCAAGTTTCTTCTTCTCCAACTTTCACTGAAATTACTCTTACACCGACTTTAGTGACCTCTAAGTGCACGGTGCCACCACACACTCTTGACGGGAGTTTCTCTAGGAGACGTCACTAACACCATTGATCTCTGTCACTATAACAAAGTACCGTATTCCTATCGTAACCCTGAAAGAGGAGACATTTCAGGCTGAAAACGCGGTAACCAAGAGTTGAGAGACGGGACTGGAACTTATTGAGAGGAGAAGGAGAAACATGTCAGAAGAAGGCCATTCGGGAAGAGTCGGAAGTGGAAAAAACTTTCAAAGAGAAGGAGGAGGAGGAGCTTGAAAGATGGACGATATACCTAAGATCCAGAGAGGGCTCTCCGAGTTCTCGACCGGCATCCTTCTTCCTCGAGAGTCGTTGAGAGAGAGCCGATCCGAAGTGGGCGACGGCGACGAGCGGTGCCGACGTCTCCATCGAACAGAGAAAGGACCTGCACAAATAAAGGCACAATGTCACGAAGAAGTCGTGGAAGGAGAAATCCCGAGGCCCCCCGAGTGCATGAAAGACGTTGGACCGACACGGACAGAACATAGCAATTCAGCAGAGTTGTGACATAGTCTGTCTTGAAAAAGAAAGTGTGTCGCCCTTGAGGCTCGAGGCGGTGCCTGAAACTCCGGATCTTACCAGTCTCGATTTCCTGCTTCCTCCCTTCCCCCCTCTCGCTCGTCGAGAAATATTAATTGCGTGATGGGATTAATCTCGCTCTGAGTGCCCGGCTCTATTTTCGATTGCAGTGCTTTCGTGTGTCATGTGCCGTGTTTGTGAGAGAAGTCTTAGAAAGAAACATGGCATTGAAGCGGGTTAGACGACGATCACGTGAAGAATGACAAGGAAAAGTGAGAGTTAGTCGAGGCAAACAAAAAAGAAGAAAAAGAAAGATGGAAACCTTTCACCGCGAACAAGAGAGCTGCGGAGTCGGCGAAGGAACGTGAATTGAGGGTGAGAAGTGGAGAGAGGAGATGTCGGAAGAGGAACATCGGCTGAAACCAATGCACTTTGAGGAATTGAGAAGGAGGACTAAGTCAAAAGGATCAGACTCTGATCTCGTCAAGTTCTTTCTTCACAATATTTCTCAAGCTTCATGAGAACACGACTTACAGTCTTCGTTCTCGATATCGTCCGACGTATGATGTCTCTGCTCGCCGTCCACATCTTCCGAGCTGAGGATTCGGGTGAAGCGCTTGAAGATTGATCTCCTGAAAAGTTTCTAAGAAAAAAACTCGACTCACTTAGCATTGAACTCTTCGCTGTCACTCTCCTTCCTCGCCTGGGAGGATCTTCTGCCTGGAGCATCTATTGTGGAGACGGATTTCTTTGCGAAGGCTTGAGCTCTTTCGAGCCGATGTTGTTCAAAGGTGGGCATGCTCTTGTTGCGCATCGGTGAAGGGGATCGCCGTGTTCTTCCAAGAGGAGGCAACTCCGAGGTAAGCAATGGCCTCGTTTCGAGCACAACCTCCCTGGAGGGACGAGTTAATGACCAAAGTGCTTGTACCGTAGTTCAATATCGTTCGGCTTAGCCAAAGTCCCCGGGGAGGTCACGCGTCGTTGAGTCAGAGCCATAGGTGAGAGAGAGGTCTCATCATGGTAGATCTCGACTACCGAAGAGCTCGTAGGTTGCTCTTCTCTTGCTGTCGTAAACTGAAGAATGTTATGGAGAACAGATAAGCTCGCGGTACTTGTTCTGCTTCCTCGGAGATTTGACGTTTTGGAAGGCCGGGACCGTTGAAAATTCGAAGGTCCGTGTCACTGTGGGAGCCATCTCGGCTGATATTCGCTAAAGCCCTCTTTTTTTTCTCAATAAGAAGTCAAACCAAGAAAGTTTCGAGCAACGAGAAGCGTGTACGGCGTGGCCCCACGTCGTGAGCGAACCTTTCGCATAAACCGTAACCCTCCTGGAAGTGATTCATTTTCTCGTCTTTAAGTTTTGCTGTTTACAGTATTGTCTATGGCCATGACCTTTGCTTAGTGCTGCTTGTGCTTCGAACTAACGTTTTTATTCTGCACTTGACGGGAAAACTTTGGAAATGAGAGATATGAAGAAGAAGGAGGAGAGAAGGAAGAAGATCCGGCTTCAGTGAACATATAGAAAGAGCCAGAGATGAAAGTAGGAGGAGGAGAAGGACCAGCAAGATATGCAACGAGAGAAGGACAAAACAGAAGAAGACGCACGCGTAGAGTCGCCAACGAGGCCACTCATGCCGGCATCTGACTCGAGCCGAGAGGAGTGACGATGGAGAAGGGAAGCGGATGTTTTGCTCCTCGAGAGAGAGCGCGTGAGGAAATGCAAATACTTATAGGAGAAGCATCTAACATCTAACACGTCCACAACATCGTCCTAATCACACAAAAAGGTGTGCTAGTACAATCATTTGGCATTTCGATGAAGACTTTGGCGTTTCTTGCAAGCTTCGTTGTCCTGATCAAAGTATCAAATTCTTACTTCAAGAGGGGAAGGAGAACAAAAGAACACTGGGCTATTTTGAAGGAGGATCATCGGGGAGAATACTGTAGACTTCATGCTCAACGACGCGAGGATCGACGAGAAGAACGCGAGTCCGGCGAGTAAGAACGACGTCGGTAGCTTCTGTAACTCTTCTTCAGGAAGTACGAGGTGAGGAAACCTGTCACGATCACGAGAAGATCGACGACGATAGTTGTTGTTCTCCCTGGATCGATCTCGGCGTGACGAGCTTCCACGACGACGGCTTCGGCTTCTGCTGCGACTACGGCTGCGAGACCTCGACCTCTTGCGGCTCCTGGAATGTGGTCTTGAACTCTCTCTTTTGTTGACTTGAAAGCTTAAAAGTGCCAAAGACAACAAGAATTCACCTCTCCCTCTCTCTTTCACGGTCGTCGCTGTAACTGCCGACTCGACGTGGCAACGCGTTCTTCACTTGGATCTCGTAGCCGTGGATGCGACTGCAAAAGAGAGTTATAGGCCACAATCCGACGGTATCATAATCCTCAGGATTACCTTCACGAGAAGAGCCGTTTCCCATGATCTCCTTCTCAAAAGGAAAAAAGTGAAATGAGACATTGCGAGATGATGTTGTCCCTAGCAACACCCCGCCGCGCCGGTGTTTCATCCTCAAAGCCAAAAGCGGAAACGGTCGATAGAGATTAGTTAAAGCCGTGCGGGGCATGTTCTGTCATAGTCATAGGGAGGCTCAAATCAGCACGAGAAGGGCAAGGAGAAGGAGGAAGATCTGCTAAGCGGCGGTGGAGATGCGCTTAGTGAGGAGGCACTTACCACATATGTAGAGCTCGCATCGCCGTTTGTGCTTCGTCCTTGTTCTCGAAGGAGACGAAGGCGTAGTGCGGACGGTAAGTCGACATCCAGATGTCGTAGATCCGACCATGGCGTCTGAAGTTTTACAATCAACTGCATAAAAAGAAACAAAGGCGCGGCAAAAGCAATTCTCTCTGCAACGGCCGCATGGCTAGAGATAAAAGCGGCGGGAAGGCGCTGGGCGCCGGGGCTGCAAGGGGTGCTAGAGACTCAGAGCGGGAGGAGGGGAAGAGAGGGGCCGCCGTGGCAGTCTCCCGCTCGTTGTTAGCACCTCTTGCTACTCTCAAGAAGATTCCCCAAGGAGATGAAGGAAGTTGAACGAACTCGAAGAGCGTGACGAGCTCCTGCTTCGTCATTCGCTCATCATAACCCGAGACGTGAAGACGACCGCTGTGCGGATTCGTCGTCGTCCCAGGGGACATGGAGTAGGTCCGCGAACGGGAGCGCGACTTCGACGATGGCGTCGATCTCCTTCGACTACGAGACTGTACGGGGAGTACGGTAAGTACGAGAAACAAACTCGACGACGTGTCCTTTCCCTTCGCCAGGGACTCCCGTTGCGTGAGGATCCACTCGGTTGATGACGGCGAATGGCAACTTCTTGAGGGGACTGAAAGGGAGATAATGCACAAAGCGGGGACAAGGGAGGGGACCTGCGAGGAGAGGCGTCGATTGCCTGCATCGTCTTGTTGAGATTCTGCGCCTGCGCGCGCCGAAGACGACGTCGTGGAATTGCCAGCGAATTGAAACGTGGCCGAGACGGTCGTCGTCGTTGTCGTCGATGTGGGAGCGGTTCGGTTCGGCTTCAGAGGCTCTCTTTGTGCATGCAAAGAATGAACGAACAGTCTGCGTGGGATAGGGATGTCCGGGTGAGCCGGGCGGCGTGCGCGGGCCAATACGTGGTCGATTCAGAGGAGGTCTACCAGCGACAGGTGGTGGTAGAGGTGGCGGCAGTGGTGGCGTCGCAGGCGGCGGCGGCGTAAGCTCACCGACTTCACGCTCCTCCACGCCATGTCGCCAGTCACTGAAGGCCAGTTAGCCACCAAGAGCTACCGTAACCCGAATCACCGTGGTACCACATAAAAAGAGGAGACAGGCTACAAACACAGTAAGAGAATCTTCAGTAGTGTCGATGGAGGCACGGAGGCACCAACCTGGAGCTGACTCCATCAAAATGCTGTTGGTAGGAGGAAGCCATTGTCTTGAGAGAGGGCACAGCGAGGAAGTCAAACCTGAAAACTCTAACTTGAATGTGGACTCAGAGAGTAGGGAGAACGCCCGCAATGAGACACGCCAAGGTTTTGCTTCAGCAAGAAGTCGGTCTAGTTGTCGGGGCCATATGAGCGCGGCATAGTCGATGGAAGGGGCAGCTACCCCGATTACCGCAAAGGAGGAGGAGGAGGAGGCCCCGAGGCTAAGGTGGCGGCTCACGTCGCCTTTACCGGTCCGTCGAGCCGCTCCGACAGCGGTCGGCCGGCTGCCCCGGGCAACGAGGCTCGCTTCAGCGCAGAGCCGTACATAGTGTCGACACGGCATGACCGGCCAACATAAAGAGGTAAGAGGAGGTATGCCTCTCGCCCCTTCTCTCTATAAGGCAGCCGTCTTCAGTCCTCTCCCCTCACACAGAGCTCCCTCTTGCGAACAAACTCGGTTGTCATGGTGATCCCCCTCGATATCACCCAATTTCCCACACGAGTTCGTCCTCTCTAAGGTTTCCACTACGACTGCTCGGCGAGGGGCTCGAAAACACGTCCAGTCAGCTGCGAATGACAACCTTAGCTGAAGCATGAGGCAGGCTCCCAAGTAGCAACATTGAGACTTGGAAGGTAAAGAAGCATGACACAAAGACTCTGGAAGGAGAGGGGAGACCAAGAAGTTTGAAAAAAGGTCTAGCCGAGGAGAAGTGGCGATGGTTCGACGAGGCGGAAAGAACGAGGAGGGGGGGGGGGGGGAAGGAGGCCGAGGCTCGGGGCGTCAGCTCCGTGTGCGGCGTGCAAAGGACGCGTGAAGCCCTTAGCGGATCCTTGCGGCAAATATGACGTCGACCCCGTCGAGAGAAGGAGAAGGAGGAGGAGGGAGGCCGCCTTCTTCGTCCACCCTCCAATGCCTTCTGTTGCAAATGCGACCATGAAGGTGAGAAGACTTCTCTTCTCTCTTCTAACAGCCCCACGACCAGCTTTTTGCTGAAGGCTAATGAAAGCCTGTCCCCAGTCGAGTTGAGCGAGACCAACACCTTTGCCCGTGGGATTTTTCGTCTTCGTTTGCCACCCCTCAAAGTGGATGCCAATTTCGGCGGCCTCCTTCCCCTGGCCTAATCTCGAAGAAAGAGAGAAGGCACGGCCATAGAGCCTCCTCCTCGAAGAGAATCCTTTATTTACAAAACATTCATTCAAACAGGAAATTCGTACATGGCAGGTTAGGGTAAAGAAACCAAAATCAACGGCACACCGCCGGTTTGTTCTCGAGAAAGAAAAAGTTAATAGAATAATTTGCTCGATTTCGAGTAACTAAGTCGACTAGAGTAATGATTTCGTTAGAGTTTTACGGTTTTCGACGAAAAGGCAAAAAAGGAGAAAGACGCACATCATGCACCCGCGCGCTGACGGTGGGGGATTTGGGAAACGAAGGAGGGAGGGGCGGTTATTACTTTCATCAGTATACGGTAGTTTCTTCCTTGAAGATGAGACAATAAATAGGGGGTCAAGGGGAGGGGGAGGGAGAGGAGGCTGTGAGTATGAGTGAGGAGTGAGGCATCAGGGCTTTCGAAGTCTCGATGGGGACTTCTGGGTTACTCGGGCGGGCTGAAAAGCAGGAAGGAGGTCGCACTTCAACTTCACAATCTCACTCTCCGCGAGCACGCGTTGACCATCGTGCGGAGCTGGCCGTTCCGGTGCAGCTCGAGGAGGTCGGAGGCGCCTGTAGGTCAATTATCTCTTCTTGTTTTTGATCTACACCAACCTCCAATGTAGTTTCCGCAAATGAAAATGTACGGGAAGGTCAAAGCTCCCGTCATCGCTTGTAGGTCGACCTGAAGCTTTAGAAGAAGAAGGAGAAAACCGAACCTGCAACTGCCTCTGCCACTCCTCGTCGCCAGCCAATTCCAAGAAATGCGACGCCACATCCGAATAGCTGACGGCGAGAACGTGCTTTGCTCGCTGACACGGCACGCATTGCACGAGGGTGTACATCATGATCGGGTACATATTCGCTTGTCGCTCGATATACCCAGCGTAGGAATAACCATAGCCGTAGTTCTGTTGACCATTTGCACCGAAGAGCTGCTGGCGTTGGTAGGGAGTCTGAGAAACGTTGAAACGTTCTAAAGACCTTCTTCGAGTAAACAAACCAGTCCCCGAGGGTTGAAGTTGCTGTTGAAGCCGTTGTAGGTCTGAGCTGAGGAACCGTAGCCGCCTTGGGACATCCCCGAGTTGAAGCCATAGCCAAAGGCGTTGGAGGAAGAGGAACCGAAGTTGCCTCCGAAGCCCTGGTTGCCAAGACCCGGCATGGAGGGAAGTCCATTGCCCATGCCTTGAGGTCTCCACAGGTCTTGTCGACGGGCACCGCCGACACCGACACCACCGCGGCGCTTGTCTTGGATTCCTGAAAATGAAATTTCAAGATCTCTATGGTGAGAGGAACTTTTGGAACAGTCTTCAGAGGTGGAAGGGGAATTCAGTTTCAAAAAGGCTCGTGACTATGCTTCCCTTCGGATTTCCCACGATTCTCCACGAAGTCATCGAAACTTCCCGACCCTCTATTGTCTCTGAACCTCAGCCTGTCGTGTTTCTGCAACACTTTCTCACCACTCACTAGCGGCGCTTCACGACAAAACGAGCGCGTGCTTCTTCAGTCGCCCTGAAGAGTCTCGTTTGGCGATTTTCGCCACCCGTTGCAACGGTTTCTTCTCGTCTTCGAGAGAGCTCTTGTCCCACCGCGTTCTTCTTCTTCTGAAGGGGGTCAGCAGCAGGGGGAAACAGCCTCCTTCTCCCACTCCGCCTTGACACCTCGCGTCGCTTTCGACAAATAGCCTCCTCCTCGTCACCCGGCTCCCTCACCCGGCCACCTGCCCTCCAACCCGGTCGACCCGCCGCTCAGCTTCACAAGCCCTCCGATTATGACCTATTGTCTGGGAGGGGAGAGAGAGGAAGGATAGCGAAGGGGGAAACTCAAACATAGAAACATCGAGAACGTCCTTCAAAGGGATCAAAGACTGCGCCGACACTGCGAAGACTCATAGAAAACAATTTTGGAGGCAACTTTGATACTGGAAAGGACCTTCTCAAGACTGCGCAGTCTTGGGAAGTTAAAGATTAGAAAGTTTTGTGATCATTTAGATGCAGCAAATAATCCAGACAATCAAAGAAGAAACTGACCGTAACCGATGGGCAGCTCAAGGTCGTAGTCCGTCTCAACAAATCTTCTCAAAGGAAGGGCATTGGCTGCTCGAGGAGGCGGTGCCGGGGCTGTTTCCGGAAGATACTCCGTGCCAGAATAATCTAATCACGTTTCAATATTCTCTGCACTTCCTTGCTCACCCGGAAATCCTGGTATGCCAGCAAGAGCAGAAAGATCGGGAGATGCGCCGCCGCGACTCGGCCATCTCACATTTCCGGGATACTTTGGAGGTGCTGCCGGGCCTTGAAGGTCGTAGTCAGCGAAGTCGTCTTGCTTTGCCAAACTGAAAATTGTTGCGATTTTGAGACGTTAGATTGTTTGTTGATTCGTCACTTCCAGAAAGCTCAAGGGCTGTCTAGACATCATGTTCTCTAAAACAAGCCTCAGGTGTTTTTCCACTTCTAATCTAGAGTCACGGCTTATTTTTCTTCAAGAAGCTTCCCCAGGACGAGAAGGCTTTTTTCGAGACTCGTCCCCCGAGGGAAGGAGAAGAGGAGAGGGGAGACTCCCGGGGACGAGGCCCGGCAAAGCATCCGCGACAACAAAGAACGACGACATATAGAGGAGGGGAGGGCACTCGAAATGGAGCCGAATTTGGGCAGAGACGAGGACGGGGGAGAGCAGAGACCCGACGGGCACTCGAAGACCGCGACCGGACAAGGTCGAGATGCCGCTTTACGGGCTTCTTCTTCTCCTTCTTCTTGTTCTTCTTCTTTCTGGTCTCGAGATCGCTAATCTTATGTTTTGTTGCCTTTTCTATTTGCAGAAAGAGATCAAGACCATTCAGACAAACTACGACGAAGTTTGTTCGAGAGAAAGACTCACAGCATTTCAAAACCAGTTAGAGGAAAGGTTCGATAGCTCTTGAAGAGAGGGTCTACATAGATTTTCCTAGTAGCAAAGCATTGCTGTCAAAAAGACAAGACCTTGATGAAGGACGAATCCTTACTATATATAATCCGCTTAGTAAGAAACAGCACTTAGAGTGGTTTTCGCCGGTGGTCAGCCGAATTGACAG
>JAQIXL010000764.1:0-25067 GCA_034700245.1 Poikilolaimus oxycercus
TTTATCGAGGGGTTGTTTGGACTTGGGAAGAGTCGATGGTTCAGAGCAAGAAGACGAAGCCCGTCGCGAGGAGCACGGCCGCCGTCGCGTCTGTCTTCGGCGCCGGCTTCTTCGTCGTCTTCTTCTCCGTCGTTTTCTTCTCCGTCGTCTTCTCGTCCTTCTTCTCTCCTCCGGCAGCCGCCTTCTCGCCGACCTTCGACTTGAGAGTGCCATCCTTCTCGTGCTGAGCCTTCGTCTTGAAG
This sequence comes from Poikilolaimus oxycercus, assembly GCA_034700245.1. Lineage (NCBI taxonomy): Eukaryota > Metazoa > Nematoda > Chromadorea > Rhabditida > Rhabditidae > Poikilolaimus > Poikilolaimus oxycercus. The sequence continues at coordinate 243 of JAQIXL010000764.1, forward strand.
CCTTCCGCCTTCTCGCAGTCGACGTTGCAGCACTTGTTCGCGTCCGACTCGGGAGAGATCGCCTTGAAGGCGTCCTCGCAAGTCGCCTGCTTATCATTGCACACGCCAGCACCGCCCGCTTCGACACAGACACCAGTCGCGCAATCCTGACAGCGTTACAAGCTTTGTGGTGGCGGCAGATCGTACCATTTCCTTGCCGGACAGCAAGCACTTCATGGCGCCGAGAGAGCCGACGCAGAGGACGAGGAGGAAGCCGCGGAGAGCCCACATCGCTGAAGAACCGTCGAACACCAGAGAAGACGCGTTGAACACTGACGGCTCTCCCGGGAAAACAGCGTCTTTATTCTCGCGGCTAGACAATAGAACGCGAATAAATATGGCTGACTAGCAAAATTGTGCATGAAATGCGATTCCAATCGGTGCATCTGCATGTCTCTGGATCAGTTCATCTTTTGTGCTTGACGAAGTGCTGTCGCTCCTCCAAATGTGAGTCAATTTTTCACTTTAGGCCGATTTTGCATTTTAGGCGCTTCGCTCTTCACTTCGGGCGGCACCATGCCGTAAGCTCAACCTTGAGACCAAGAGGAGGAGTTAATTTCAGTTAGCCATAACCGTGCTCGTCGCGTATGTCTGGGCATGTCTCGCCGTCTACTCCTACTTCTTTGTGAAACCGGTGTCGCTGCGCGGGCCACGTCTCTTCATCCACGGCGACAACATCACCACCAATTCAAGTAAATAAACATAAACAAAGTTATGCAATAGTAATATTGTAATAAACAAAATCGGTAAACAAAACAACAACTTCACTGAATTGTAGCCGCCCACTACGACGTGTTCGACACATGCCCGCTCACGCTCTACGACTCCAAGGATCCAGAGGTGAATAAAAAGATTTACAGATGAAAAAAACTCTGAAATTTGCTGCAATGCCAGAAAATTTCAACCTGAATAAATTTGGTGCTTTCAGGTTGTCTGGTACGTGAATGAAAACTACGACCCGTTGCGAAGCTGCGATCACTCCTTCGAGTCGTGGACCTACCTCCATGCCGGCTGCGTCTCCATCATTGAGTCGCTCGACGATCGCGATAACGTTTTCTGTCGATATCGGTTGGAGCCTTTCTCTCAAGTCTAGTTAGCAGATGCTTGTACGCGAAGAACTACGGGCACATTCGCTTCGGCAAATGGCACTGGTTCAATTCAACAACTGAATCTTGTGGTGAAGAATATTTTTAATTTTCCTTCCAAGCTGCAAATTCCAATCAACGCATAATGATCTTTACAGAAAAGGCGGACTGCACGGTGGTGGAGACGGAGTGTCGCCGTGGCCGAGCGCCGACGAGCGCCGACAAGTCGAAGCCCGACTTTCGTTACCTTCACACGCAGATCTACCGACAACCGTCTGCATCCATTGAGACACCTCAAAAAGAATCCAGGTTGCCAACGCCACAAGTCAAACTCCCGAAGGAATTCTGGCAACCCGACGTGCACATCCTCCTTATCGATACGGTCGGCAATTCGCAGATGAAGCGGTTCGACAGAAAATATAACCACGAAAGCGAAAAATAGATCTTTACCAAAGATGCTGCAATATCTCGAAAAGGAATACGGAGCGCTGAATTTTCCTTTCACGAACAAAGTCGGCAAAAACACGCGGCCTAACGCCATCGCCTATTTTTGGGGTTGATCAGCGTTCATAGAATTTCTGAATTGCAATCAAATTCAGGCAAATTAGCGACAAAACTGGACCGAAGCATGTTTGGGTTGCCGGACGTGAAGACGGATGCGAGTCTGGGCAAGTGGTGCAAGCAGCCTCTCGATGTTGAGGACTTCACAATGACCGCCTTTCGAAAAGCCGGTGAATAGCTTGCACGAAAGCAGCTTCAAAGGACTCAAAGACACATTATCAACAGTGAAATTATTCGTACATGGCAAAAAAAGAAAGAGCCGTTTAGGCTATGAGACACTCTTGACCGAGGACGGAGCGACGACGATGACCGGCTATCCGAACTGTATGCCCTTCGACACGCCGCCCTGCGATCACTGCTTCGAGCAGTTTCGCGTGCGAAGCATCGACAAACACTCTAATCAGAGGGACAAATCTTTTTTGGTCTGCCTATTTGTAGAATCCAAAAATAAAAAAAATTGTAGAGAAGCAATGGCCCAATGAGCGAGGAGAGCTGCTTTGAAATGCATCACGCGGCAATGGGATTCCTTCAGCAATTCCTCGAGGCACCACGGGGTTGGATTTTTCGCTAGCTAGAAAATCTTTTAGTGCGTCCAAAATTTTCAATCACCTTTCTGGCCACGCTGGCTCACGACGTTCATAACAACCTCTATCACACGGACGCCTTCTTTGAGAATTTCTTTCGACGCTACAAACCCTATGTTTGCCCATTTCTTTCGACAATAATTCCAAATTGTTCCAGCTGAAAGACTCGTTCTTCTTTTTCCTCAGCGACCACGGCTTTCGACACGGCAGCATTGCGAGGACGGAGCTCGGCTCGCGCGATGTGAACAATCCTGTGACCATCTTCTTTTTGCCACAAAAACTACGGGATACTGTCAAGGTCTTATCGGGTCTTGAATTCTTTAACAGAAATGCTGCAGTATCCAGCACTGAACAAGAATTTTCGTGAAAACTCCAAGAAACTAGTGACGACCTTCGACTGGCACGCCACTTTTCAAGATATCCTCGAGGTTTTCTGTAGAAAACTTATCCAACGCGAACTGCAGATGGTAAAATCCCGTTCGATTCCAGACTTCAGCTCACCACAGCCTAGCGGCCTCTCACGCTGGGGGTTCTCACAACTCACATAGTTATTTTCGTTGTAGGACCTCGCTGTTGCGGCCACTAAAGGGACCACGAACATGCAAGACGCTACCGATTCCAATCGAGTACTGTATCTGCGAGTACAACGATCAGCCAAAGTAAGCGAATTAAGACTTAGAAGTTGAACTGAAACTGCAGTCACGACGAGGCGACCCGACGAGAAGTGGGCGCCTTCGCCGTGACGACCATCAACCAGGCGATTCTCGGCAATCAAGAGACGGCCGTCTTATGCGCCGAGTTCACCTTCGTCAAGGTCTTCACGACTCCTCGACGTTTCAGAACATTTCAGACTCTCAAGCTGAGAGAGCTGAAGGCGGACTTCACGGACACGCTCTACGATGTGACCGTCGAAGTCAAACCGGGACCAGCCACCTTCAAGGTTCTTATACAAGAACTTGAAGAAAGGGTCCTAGACAAAAGTGCGTCGACTCCGGGGCAGCGGCGAGCTTCGACATGCGGGCGACACCTTCGCCCGACTCGACGAGTACGGCGACCAGGCGAACTGCATCAGCGAGCAGCACATGCGACCAATTTGTTATTGTCGTGCCCAAAAGAAGAAATAAACTCTTCTTTCTTCTGTGTCTGATTCCTCGAAGTCTCAAGAGCATGCTGGAACATTTGCTCCATATTATAACTGGGCAAAACATTGTCACTTATTGTCGGCGACCTTGCCGAATGACTGCTGACGGGAGTGTTCCCAGTGGTGCCTCGTTGGCTGTGAGGCCCGAACAGTTTACTTTTATTTTTCATCTGTCTGAAACAAAATGCTTGGATGCTTCAGAGGCCGGCGTGAAGGCACATCGACACGATTCGCTAAGAAAGAGACATCCGTTTCAGTTCGCTAATGCTTTGAGAACTTTTACGCATTTGTTTTAGCTTATTCTACGGAAACAATCGCATAATGTACTGCGTCGCAATGAGGGCGGAATGGTGAGGGTTCGATGGACCTGTGAAGACTCTTCATTCATTTTTCAGTTCAACAAAGTCCGGGTTAGGATTTTATTTTTTGTGGGCAACAACTTTGTTAGAAGACGCCATCAAAAGCATGCCAGCGGTAAAATCGACTTCAACTCGACTATCACTGAGGAAAAGGAATTCTTGTCTCCTCTGTCTCATGCTCGAATCAATTTGAAAAGGAAAAGTTTCTGTTCGGAGGATTGAAGGAAATGGGGAGTGGAGCAATGGACGACGCTTCTAGAGGAGAAGGACGAGAGCGGCGAGCGTCACGGCGAGGTTCCAGGGAGGGGCGGCCGCCTCCGTCGTCGACTCCTCGCTCTCTGCAAACTTCTCTTTTTCCACAAAGAACTTACTTTCAGCGGCAGGCGCTGGCATCTGTCCCGATTCCACTCTCGGCTTCGGTCCAGGTCCCGTCTGCGGACTCTGGACAGGTCCAACCGGTTTCCAGCCCGTCACCGCTCCAGAACCGTCAGAAACAACCGGCGGGAAGACTTTATGGTCCGATGCAGGCCTCGCGTTTGGGCGTCCGGTTTCGGGTCGCTGTGAGGTTGGCAGGAAAGCGGGGGTCGACGGCAGCCATGGAGTCGCTTTCGTGGGCGAAGGCGTCGCCGGCGTTTTGTCGTCGGGCTTCGGCTTCTCTCGCTGCTGTTCCTCCTTCTCGGTTACAGGCTCGGGTGCCGGCTCCGGCTCGGGATTCTTTTCAGTTGCGGGCTGTTCCGTTGGCTCCGGCCTCAGCGTCGTCGTTGGCTTCGGCGTGGTGGTAATAATTACATTGGGGGCTTTGATGAGATCGGCATGCCAGTGAACATTGTATTTCTTCTTCTCGTAGCATGCAAAGAGAAGAGTCGCTCTAAAATTGGTTTGAAAGTATTCGCCGTAGTGTGCAAAAAACCGAAAAGGCAACGACTGGCATCCGGGTGCGAGGTAGGTCTGCTCGTTGGAGCCATTGCTTCTCATCTTGCACACGTATGCGCCCTCTTTCATGAGAACTGCGGGGCTCTCCTTGAACGAATTTTAAATGATGAATTTTATCATAGCTGAAAACCTCGTTCACGAATACTTTGACGACTCCAAATTCGTCAGGAAAAATCGAGAACATCGGCTCGCAATTATCTGTATCGCTGTAAATAATGTGCATCTTGATTGAAAAAGAAATAAAACCGAATAATAGTGAGGACGCCGAAATGCGGGTTCTCCGCGCAAGCCTTCGGACACGTATTATTCGCGTCGAAAGTCAACTTTGTAGGATGCGCGTAGGCCGTGTATTCCTTATTTCTAAACAATAAACAATACATACAATCAACGAAATGTTGTTTATTTACAAAGCTTCTACGAAACAATGAAAACCAACTCGCGCTCTCCTCTGTACAGTCCGTGAGAATAGAGCTGGCCGGTCCCCAAGTCTTTTGGCGTCAATGTAGCCACAAAGCCCTTGCGTACCATTAAGTAGCCCTGTAATGTCAAGTTTATCGTCTGTAAAATGTCACGATTTCATCTATTTGTTTTTACTTATAAAAAAGATTCTAGCCTCGTACCGTATCCTTCGACCAATATTTCGCATCGATCGGAGTGCCGGCCGTCGCGTTCATGGGCACCGAGATCTTGACATTGTTGCATTTGTCATCACTAAAGTTTGCTATTTCGTTATCCCAGGGTTGAAACTCACGAGAAGATGGCGATTTGGTATTTCTTGCCGTACGCATGGTGGTATTCGCACATATCTATCACCTCGTGGCTCGTTTGATTCGACGCAAACTTGTCCAAAGTGTCATCATACCAAGACGTGGACCACATCCCGGCTTTGAAGCAACGCACAGAAATGCGAACCCTAAAACAATGCCGCTTAAATCATTGTCATGATGTCGAAAAAGAAAAATTCACGTTGTCATTCACAGTTATGAGAGACTACTTACCCATTTTCCAGGGCTTCTGCGGGACGAAGGACGGTACAGCCAGCTTGCAGATTTATCGTCACCGAGTCTTCGTCGACCGTCCTCACTTTGCAATGATAACCGTTGGCCACCCACATCAGAGTGTACACCTAAAATTCCTTGGTTTTGTAAATATTGTGGTGTCAAACTCCGCGAGGATTGCGTACGACGCTCTTTTCGAGGACTTCATCAACAGTCAGCGACTGAAACGAGCAGTCCTTCTCACTAAATCAATCAACCTAAAAAAGATCAAATGAATCCAACCTGAAAATGTTCAGAGGCTTGGTCAGATCCGGCTTGCAGCCCGGATGGCAGGTGAAAGGATCGAAATTGAGGCCATTATCAATCTTGAAGCATGAAGCTTTTCTCGTGTTCTGCTCCTTAGCGCTTTCCACCCTGAAATGAATATGATCTTTACATATAGTAAACGGCGACGGTTTGCGTGATGAGCAGTGAATGAAATAACCTTATTTTGAAAACTGTGCTTGAATAGACGTCTGTAACAATTTTGTCCGGGTCGAAAACTGCGCAGGTGTAGTCTTTATGCACAGCACCGTAATACTAAAACATTCATGTAAAGTTGCATTCTTGTAAAGCACAGGTGCACCGAATGATAACTGAGGTCGGCCTTGTCGCCTTCTGTAGCGTTGATACTCAAATGAGTGCCACGCTCTCGATCCACATTGCACTTCGACCTGAAATTGTGCATGGAAATAATCGAGATGAACACACTCGAAGACGGCGATTTGATATGGGCCGTCGTCGACCAAGGCGTTGCAACCGGAGATGATCTCGCGGTCTCGAACATGCGGATATTCCGACTCCTTATAGCACACGAAGTACGCTTCGTCACCGTAATGTGTTGTTCTTATAAGTTTGCCGATAATTTTTGGAACAGAATTTACCTTGGGATAGGCTGACAACCAGGTCGCAACCAGACTTGGACTTCAGAATTGAATTTGCAAATGAACCCAGGTGAAACATAGGCAGCGACTCGCTAAATTGGATTTATTTATTGCAAGCTGACGATAAACTTGTACTCACATAGTTGCTTGACATTATTTTCGTGAGATTTTCCTTCGAATACGAAAAATCGGTCGTGCAATTTTCCCATTCCCCATTTTTCAATAGACCTCTGTATAAGCAACTTGAATTTCCAAGAAATATTGAAACTTGAAGAGCAAGAGGACGGAATCGTCGAGATCAATACGATTCATGCATGCATTCGCGCACGATGTGCAGTTGACGTTCGTTTCGCGGGAGCCTTCGTACTTGCCCGGCAGACTAAACAGTTCACAATAATTTCTGCAGCAGTGCAAAATATTGTATTCAACATATTCAAGAGAAATAAGACGCCTACTCAGCAGGATTATAATAACCAGCTTGCACAACTTCCCGCATGATGACATCTGCTTGTCCAAATATCGTAAAGCAATCAAAATTGACGATGCATTTGACCTTTGACAAACTAGGCCAGTCAGCTCTCCACAAGATTTTGCACTCCTCGTCTCTAAAAATACGCTTTCGCCACTTATGAAACTCGAACGCGTAGAAAGCGATGCACAATGAGCTTTTAGTGAAGCGTTCTTTGCAGTAATCTCTTTTGGGCGCTGGCGTCGTGATCAAATCCGAGTCCCAGTCCTTCTTGTATCCCGCCTTCTTGTAGCACACAAAGAGAAGAGTTTCGCTGAACGAAATTTTGTTTTATTTATTTTTTTCGCTAAAAAGGAAACCCCAAAGGCAGCGACTGGCATCCGGGCATCAGGAAGACCTGCTCATCGCTCTCGGCGAACCTCATCTTGCACACGTAGCCGGCCTTCACGAATACGGCCGGAGCGCTCTGTTCGTTTAAATTTAGAAACAAAAAAAAACGAAAAACATTGTTCAAGATTTCCTTGATGGAGCCGAGTTCAGCGTCAGCAATACTGAACGACAATGGCTCGCAGTTCTCCGCGTTACTAAAATGCACAAAACAATTTCTATTTTTCGCTGAAAATGTTTAAAAACCCAAGGATAGCAAGAATGGAGTGTTTGGGAAGTCCGTCACAGGTGTTCGTGCACTTCTCCGTCTCCAATTCCAGAGTTGTGTTATGGGCGTAGACGGTGAGATTCGTAGTCCTAAATGCGAAATGAAGTTTTGTCCTTTTTGTTAGCAGTGTGCTATGTGCGTCGACTGAATGGTTATTCTGTTTTGTTTTTTGAGCGACATTTCTGCTATTATCAAACGCCTTTGTTAGTAACAAGCTCACCCGTTTCCATCCTTGTGCAGTCCTTGATAGTAGAGTTGACCGATTTTTGCCGTTCCTGGTGTCACTGTAGCCAAGAAGCCCTTGCGAACAACAAGATAGTCCTAGAAGTCCAATTTGTTATCGTACAAACAAGAAAATAGTAGTGCACCTCGGCCGAATAATTCGCTTTCAGCAACGTGCCCCTTGTCGAGTTCAGCGGAATTGCGTATGTCAAATCCTGACATTTTTCGTCGCTGAATGGATTGCCTTTCAGTTGTTAATGAGGAGCCAACGAGAAGAAGGCGACTTGATATTTATTTCCTTTCAAAATGCGCTGCTCACAAATATTGAAAGCCATTTCGGTCTCGTTGTGCTTCGTATACCAATCGGTCGCATTAAAGCAGCGCACAGAGACACGCTTCCTGAAAGTTCATTCATTAGTTTATCTTCTTCATTTAATGAGATTTACTGAAAAGACTTTGTGTTTAGCGCTTTTTGCCGAGTCGGAGCTTACCCATCGGATTGAGCTTTCTCGGGACGAAGGACAGTGCAGCCAGATTGCAAATTCATCGTTGCCGAATCTTCATCGACCGTCCTCACTTTGCAAAAGTAGCCGTCAGCCACGTACATGAGATGGTATTCCTGCGAAATTCAGCGTCGTTTTCGAACTCGAACTCCGGGATCGTTGCGAATGACGGTTTTGTTGAGGACTTCATCGACGGTCAGCGACTGGAACGAGCAGTCCTTCTCACTAAATTGAGTAAAGAATTTGATCCCCAAGTCGCCTCTTCAAGACCTGAATAGACTCCATGGCTTTGTCGGGTCCGGCTTGCAGCCCGGATGGCAATAAGAAGCATTGAAGTTGAACGCGCTGTCGAACTTGAAGCACGACACGGTAGCATTTACCCTGTTGGAGAAAACGGTACTTAAAGGTCAAAAACTAACCTCGACTTTGAACGTGAAAAGCGATCTTCTGGATTTTCCTGGATATACATACGATAGTAGCCGGCTGAATGTAATTCGGAGAAGTTCTGCTCCACAAATTCGCACGTATAGTCCCTGTGTACGACCGCGTCAGACTGAAAGCATCCGGTTTTTGATCGTCTGCTTCTTTAATAGACTCACAAAGGATTTCTCGAAGAACTTGGTCGTATTGTTGGCTTCGTCCATTCCTATGCTATTGAGCATATCGATATTCTCGCATTGCCGTCTTAAAGCAGATTTTGAGCAAGAAACGCATACGCCGAGAATGTGACCACTCTATATGGACCGTAGTCCACCAAGGCCGTGCACTTGTTTATCGTCTCGCTGTCCGATATATTATGGTTGTATTCCGACTCCTTGTAGCAGGCAACCACTAGCGGATCCTCTCTGTGCGAATTAAAAGTTTCCTCTAAGGAATTTCCAACAAATGCTCACTTCATCCACGTATCATAAAGAAGCGGTTGACAGCCAGGGCGTAGCCAGGACAGTTGATTCATGTTGTTTTTCATTTTGCAAATGAAACCAGCCGATATGAATGCCGTGGCAGTATCCTGGAGCGATATCTTCGATCGACTGGCAAACCGCTTGAACAAGAATCTTTCTCGTGGCATTTTCCTTTGCAATAGAGAATGTCTTCGTGCAAGCCGCGTCATTTTCGCTAATCAGGCAATTGTGATTTCCAAACGAGCAAAAGAAACCCGGTTGCAACACGAAATCCAACAAAGGCAATCATGTAGTCGCTGAGATCGGTACGTTCCTCGCATGTCCGTGTGCAGTTGGTCAAGTCGTCGCGAGCTTTGTATATCGCAACAGTGACAGAGAGCTCGCCCGGTTGACTGAATGAGTAATCGATCTTTCTTTTTAAAACTTCATTCGTGATATTTTTAGGCACAAAAATTTAATTTGAAATGTTTTGAAATGTTTTCCCAAAAACATCTTTGTTTTCCGCGAGAAGCTACGATACTCTTTGAGGAGTACATACTCGATAGTGTAGTTGTGAATGCCGCTCCCGAAGACTTCACCCAAGAAGGTGCCCGTGGGCGTGTCAAGGTGGAAAGAAGCGCTGTTTCCCGGACGAACGACGATCTTGCCCTAAAACGCTTTAGGCAACGATTTTTATTACCAATTTTATTTCTTTCTTAGGACATTGAACTGTACACCTATTCAATATTCACGTTTGATCACAAAAGCAAGCCTGTTCACCACCCCAACTGGTACACAAAACTGAAGACTCACGGCAGTATTTAACTTGCTCGAGAAATACCAATCATCCCTAGTGATGAATCTGTATTCCTCCTCGCCCTTCCTCATCTCTTTACGAATTTCACAGTTTTCATCACTGAGAAGTATTGTAGTTTGTTGTTCTAAGGGCAATGACGGACTTGTAGTAGGCAACTCTGAAGTCGCCCTTCTCAAACGCCTCCTGGCAAAGATCGGGCTTGAGCGTAGTCGGTTTGAGCGGTTCCTGATCGTACTTTCCTCCATCAGACAGCGCCGTCCTAAATACTGGTGAAGATAAACCGTAACACTTGCAATAACTTTATAGGCGCGGTGTGGGTCGTTATTTTGGACATTTTTTTAAAAGCACATCAACCAGCCCCTATCCAATGGATGTTGAACATACAATACTTTAGGAATAGCTCCCCAGAATGAGAACTTTTGGATGAGAACCATCCCGAATGAAAATCGCCGGAATAAGAACCTGACCCCAGTGTATTTTTCGGAAGACGATACAAAGGAATTCACTACAGTTCCACTACAGTAGCTCGTTTGCATGATGATTCGGAGGTAACCGGTGCGTTCTTACTGCTCATGCGCTAGGCGGTTTTGAAGGCGCTTTCCCAAAATGAAACCTTTGTATGGAATCGCCGATTTTGTAACTTCGAAAACGGAACTAATCAAAGCTGAATTTGTTTAAGAGTGAATTTTTCTCTGTCGTTGACATGCAGCCCTAATGCAGTTCCGTTTTAAAAAGCTCGATTTAAAAGGCGGTTTAAAATTGGTTGCTCCTTGTTGAAAGATTCCACTTGGGGCAGGGGCACTTCATCTCAGATGAATTTTCGCAAAACTCGTAGCCGCCTGACTTTTGTCCATTTTGCGTCGATTTTGCATGAAATAAAAAAGCGCAATATTGGTCGAAAAGTTGTGAAAAAAATGCAAGAACGCGCAAAACGTCTGCAAAAAAAATGTTCGGCCGTGATACTTATGTGAAGCGGTTTGCGTACAAAATGCAGACGACGAAGAAGACGATAGGGAGAGCGGCGGAGCCGCGCACACGGTACAACATCTGCAAGAATGAGTATTATGCTCTATTCACCTCGTTAGGAAGAAAAAGTTTTTTTAAATCCTTGGCAATCCTGTCATCATTAGCATGCTGCCAGGCTTTTTGAGCGATTAATTTCCAAAGGGTTCCTCTCATGTCAGATTTCGTGCACACCGCGCTTTGAGAAAAGATTCACAAAAAAACCGAACCGTCGAAGGAAGCCGTCCGTCAAGTCCGCTGAAGTCTCGAATGGCTTGTCTCTTCTATTCATATCTCAAATCGTTCCTAACAATAAGCCTAATGTCTTCATCGTTTTCTTTGCTAGCTGACGGCAACACGTCAGGTTTGGCCGTGCTCCTTCGCTCAGCGATGTGGTGGGTCGAAAAAAAAACGAAAAACACGCTGGCCATTAAGATCATCAACGAGGGCACCCCAGAAAAAGAAAAATTTTGGTCGCCAAATTTTTTTTCGTGTTTTTTGATTCTTACCAAGAATGTGTGATAATAATCAAATTTGACTATTCATACAGTCTAATTTGCATTTTCTAGTCTAGGCATGTTAATAATAGAAGCGATTTCCCCGACAGCAACATCAGTGTGCCGAACTTCTCGAATTCCTCTCTGGGGAGATTTAACGATTTGAAACCTAAAAGAACTTGTTCTTGTGACGGCGAAGAGGGTCGATGAAGAGGCCGTGGTCGTTGTCTCGCCAGTCGCATAAGAAGACCTTCTCGCTGTTCATGAAGTCGTGGTGCGGCTGAAGGTTTTTAAGTAAAGTGGAAATGAAGACAACGCTCAAACCTGGCACAAGACTTGCCACTCGCAGATCTCTCGCCCGTTCACAAAATGCGACAGCATGCACTCGAGGCGAGCGCCGAACTTCCTTCCGGCAAATTCAAAAGCAATCACCATGCCTGAAGGCACTTGCATTAGAAAAGGAAAGCGAACAGTCTTTCTCGCCGTTCAAAATATTGCATTCCGGCTCTCGGGCACCGGTGACGGCGTAGCTGTTCGTGATGCGAATTCCGCCTTGAAGGTGATTTCTCTGTACGAGTAGCAAACTGTTTCTGAATTCACTGGCGAGGGCGCCGCCGTCGGGGTTGATCTCGAGGAGGCCGACGATGTCTTCCTTCAAGGACGTTCGACTCGCAAACTCCTCCACGCCCTGCGGCCACTCCATCTTGGTCGTCTCTTTCGTAGGCGCGATTGTTTCGGTTGTGGAAACCAAAGGTTTGACTGAATGAAATTAGTCCGATAGAGTTTTAATACAGTTTGTGAAGTCCGTCGTTGACGAGTCTGTGGAAGAACTTTCCACGGTCATTTTAGTCGTAGAATTCGTTTCCCCTTGCTTGGTTGCAGCCTTGCTTGTAATCAACGTGGTCGTCTTCGTCGACGTCGTTGACGTCGTAGTTGACGTGGTGGTAGTGGTCGTAGTAGTCGTTGAAGTGTATTTCTCCACGTTAAAGGCGACAATGAAGTCATTGGGAATTTTCAAAAAGCATGAATCTTTGCCACTGGAAAAGAATTCAATATCAGGGCATTTTGTTTAGATTACTTACTCTCCATCTCTGTAGGGCAGTCGAAAAATGACCAGGTCGTGATCGCTATCACACGGAAAGACATCCTCCTGTCCGTTTTCAAGCTTCTTCTGAAGCAACGTATCTATCGTATGTTATGTGAGACCTTGAAAGAGGGTGCGTAATTTATTTTTTTTTGCTGCAACAGAACAGAAATCGCCCACCGAACAACGTGGATACTTTTGGCCGATGTAAGTAGCGTCATCGTCCAACATGTCCGTAATAATCCAGGTTCGCCATCCAAAGCTTTGATCAGCGACTTTAAAATCAAAAAATTCGCCTGAATCGTGTGTGGCATTATCGAGGAAAATTTACAGCGATGCTCTACGCGTTGGTTTAGAGAGAATCTGAAAGCGCCGAAGCAGTCCGAGAGACTCGGGCCACCCCTCAAGCGGTAAGAATCTTTTTTAATCACCACTTGTAGGTTCCCTAAAGATGCAAAATATGTGGCTAATTCTGGCCCACCAGGAATGTAATCAATTTTCACAACTGATAAGCCATGAAATCGATAACCGGCAACTTCGAAATTGTCCGGTATAAGCGGCTTGGCCATGTCCTGCAGCGTGTTCCAGCACTTCTTACATTCCGGATTATTCGCACATTCGTAAATCTCTTTTCTATCCCAATATTCCTGAAAACGTAGATAATGTTTTCATCTGCGAAATCTATCCACAAGGATTTTATAATCAATTTTTGTGCGAACCAAATAAAAGTGATGCTAACAAAGCTGGAAAAGAATTGCATTCACTTTCATCAGGCGCTTTTGTGAAGAAAATTTTAAGAATTTTAAGAACATGGTGTGAAATTTAGTTACTTCCCCCCTGCCCCCCCTTGACCATGACCCCCTCCTTACCTGTGGACCCTTTTTCAAACGGGGGGTGGGAAGCGGCAGCCCCCCCCCCACTACAAAACATTTGAACTGAAATGTTTTCAAAGGGGGACCATATGAAATTTCAGGAATCCTTGAGATAGATTCGCGAAAGATACGACAGGAGGAGGTCATAGATTATGACGCATAAGAGCACCTTCATGAGTCCATAGCCGGAGGGGGGCGGGGGGAATAAATGAGTGCCAAAAATTTTACAAGGCGCTTTTCATGTGAAACGCTTTTCAAATCAATTTTCCATGTGAGTCTCTTTATTTGTTCACAGAAAAAAAAACAAGGAGTTTTTTTTCACGAATCGAAATTTCCATTCTGTAATTGTTGAGGACCTCTGTCTCTTGAAGGGAGAGGCCGCAGAGAAGAAGGAGAAGAGGGAGAAGGCAGAGGAGACGGCGATCCATCTCGAGGCGGCAGACGAGCGAGGGCGAAGGCCGCGCGACGACGAGACGATCCGGCAAACAATGAATTCTTCACATGTAATTCGTCCAGGCAAATTTTGCTCTGAACATGCGAACATGGAGACGGCCGCACAGAATCGGCGGATACGCCGCGGGTAAGTTACCCGCGGCGGGTACGGGTACGAGTTACCCGCCAAATAGCAGAATCGGCGGGTAAGAGATTTTTTTCACGTTTTTCGTGCCCCTCTGTCTTCCCATCACCAATTTGGACAGACACCGCGGGAGCGCACTCCGGGGTCCTGGGGGAGGAGTGCTGCCCGCAGAGCGTTTCCACTCGGCGAAGGAACTCTCACGTGTTGTCAAGGAAGTCCTCGGAGGGATGCGGCAGGGCTTGAAGCCTCTCGTGAAGGCGAAGCCGAAGACTCGGCTTCGAGAGCAGACCTGACGGTCGTTTAGGCTCAAGGGGAAACCAGACGGCCAGTGCAGAAGACAGAAGACAGGGTTCTTCTTGAAGTGCTTGCTCCAAGTAGAGAAACTTGTCGGTGTCGGAAAGCCGTCGCTAGGCGAAGATCTGGTGAAACGCCGGACCAAGGACCGTCGGAATTCACCACAAAAGAGTGCAGCGAACAGATTCGGCAAGTTCACGTTTGAGCTTATGCTGGAAGGCTGAAGAAAACGAATCAATTCAACGACGTTGAAGTGCTGACCAACGGTCAGTAGAACCTTGTCTGAGAGGTCGCTGTGACCTGGCATTGATACAGGGAAGATTGGCGCTCAATGACTCTGCACAGTTGATTGCAGACATAGGGAAGACTACACTGATTGTGAGCGCGGTCTCTTTCTGTATGGCAGAAAAAGCGGTGGTGGTGACTCTGACCCTATATCGTAACCCCGCGGCTCTTTGGGCGTTTCATGATATCTAAGACACTTGTAGGTCGCAAAAACTCAGTTCGGCTGACGAGGCCGAGAATGTGGGTACTGGGGGTGGAAGCAGTCCGTGCCGACGCAAGACGCGGGCAAGGGCTTTAGATTTGAACTTATTTCAGCTGAATCCCATGAGGTCGCAAAATGAAAGAGACGATGAAAACACCACAACGATGTTACCGGCCAAACGCTTCCCCCCACAGGACCAGGGGTGGTACGGGTCGGACCCGGGTCGACCCGGGTCGATTTTTCAAAAGACGGGTCGGGTCGGGCCGGGTCGGAAGGTCTACGGGTCGACCCGGGTCGGGTCGAGAGCCACACGGGTCGGACCCGGGTCCGACCCGTACTTTTCAAGTCTCACGGTGTCCGACCCGGGTCGGACGCGGGTCGAACCCGGGTCGAATTTTGGCTCTTATGGGGATAACCAAAGTGCATGTTTTCACTAGCTATTCATCTTCAAAGCATGCAGAAAAGGTCTGTGAATTTTACGAATTGTTCTCTTCGTTCAAGCAGCCACCAACAGCCGCAAGGTGACGAACCGAAGCCCAAGATAGAGCCAATTTTGGCCAGATTGATGACGGTTTCATCAGAAATAGATACTTATAACTAAAGAGGTCTCGTAATTTCTTTCAACATCGCGTGAAACCGACAACCGCATGGCCAGTTTTGCTTGAACTTGAAATTATATCGACCCGGGATCGACCCTGGTCGAGGGTTGCGGGCCGGGTCGGGTCGACGTTCGAACTTACGGGTCGGGTCCGACCCGTACTTGAATTCACGGGTCCGGGTCGGGTCCGGGTCGAGCTTTTTGGCCACGGGTCGGGTCGGGTCGGGTCCGACCCGGGTCCGACCCGACCCGCTACCACCTCTGCACAGGACCCCGGAGTGCGCTCCCGCGGTGTCTGTCCAAATTGGTGATGGGAAGACAGATGGGCACGAAAAACGTGCAAAAAATCTCTTACCCGCCGATTCTGCTATTTGGCGGGTAACTCGTACCCGTACCCGCCGCGGGTAACTTACCCGCGGCGTATCCGCCGATTCTGTGGGTCGCATGGAGACCAGACGCATTGTATCAGCGAGCAGCACATTCAACCGCTCTGCCAGTTACCTTGCCCAAAAGAAACAATAAACACTTGTTTCGTTCCTCTTTCTTCTTGAAACGACGACAAGTGACAGGACCGTCAAGAACTAGACCAAGAAGACTTTGCTCACATCAGACGCAATGTTTGTTGATCTACATAAATACACAAATACATTTTACGCAGTCCTATCTACAATCGCATAAAAAGCATCGACGACGACGTGGAATGCGAGATTCTAGAAGAGAGTAGCTTCGTGAAACCTCCTTGCCCAGAATGACTTCTCTGTTGAACGTGCTCTTTCTTCTTTCGCTGATCCATCTCTCTAATGAGCAGCAGCACATTTGCGACGCCAATTGCACGCTAGAACTGTTTGACAAAATTAACGGTAAATATTCACCTGTAATTCACCGATCACCATGTCTTGTTTTTTACAGTATCGATAAATTTTTAAGACCCACAATTTCATTGCAAAGCGTTTTGTGAATCTGCATTCCTCGTTTACCACTCATCAACACAACACGACGTGATGATCGAAGGACGCCGGTTCGCTTATCCCAGGTGGTTCAGATCAGCCAGATGTCGGTTAAAAATCAGCTAGACGTCAGCTAAAAGTCTGCCATACAGTGTTCGGCGTCTAGCAGACTTTTAGCCGACATCTAGCAGATGTCGGTTATCGTTTTTCCACCCAATTTCCATGATCTTTTGGGTTTCAAAGCACTTGAATGCTCGCGGATGCTCGCGGACGAGAAACACGAGATATCGTTTGTGGAAAAAAAATAAAGCAAATCCCAAATTGATGCCCCCATCACTTTAGTTCACTTCAGATTCGCCTTGTTTCTGCCTCTTCTTTGAGGGATGCTTCAAGGGACGAACTCCGAAATAACAGTTTTGCTAGAACTAGGTTGCAGGTTGTGTCTAACGACGCATAGAGAACATTTATTGCGATGGTTTACAGAGAACAATTCCAACAACGACCCAGACAATTACTGAAACCCTGATTCGTTTCTAGCCATAGAAAATTTGAGACGCAGCTCAGAAAAGGGTACATCTTCCCTATCTCTTGAATTTCAAGCTGTGTGCAAGCGAGGAGCGGACGAGTCAAAATAAAAACCCTAATGTCTTGGTTTGTGGTAAATTTGTAATGTTATGGAACTGAAACGTCGAACAAACGTCGTCTTCTCGTCATTCATAAGCGCCGTTGCGGCTGAGAAGGCGCATAAAAACGCGTTGACGCTCCTCGTTCCTTCGAGAAGGATTTCGTTGTTAAAGAGAGGCTTCACGCCGAAGATGTCAATAACGAGACTCTGCAGGTTTTTAATAAAGGGTCAAAAGCCGGTTCGTTTCCTCGAGTCGTATTCAACGTCCGATAATTAGTAACAGTGAATTCGGTCAAGGCTAAATCGGCAACCGCTTCGTTGAGGTTGCCCATTCTGAAGATGCATTCTTCCACTTGAAGAATGAAGTCAAAGAAAACCTCGTCTTTATTATCCCAATTATCCATGAAAGCGATGTCCATTTGCTTATTGTTAAGGATAACGACGAGCTTCGTTGGCTGTAGTTGTTCAAATTGTCTGATTATCGAGGAGGATCCACACAAGGTTGAATCGAAAAGTAGTTCTGAGTCGACTCCCTCATATTTTATGCAGAGTGTAAGAAAGGTTCGTCTACGCAACCTGAAAAAAAAATTCATTCCATAGGGGAAACTATTCATTTCTCGACGCGCAAGCACAAGCGAGAGACTGTGAGGGCAGACTTTAAATGAAAAAAAAACACCTAGAAAGACTCGGTCAGACAGAACCGTCCAGTTAACCTGTTGTTGTGAAGTAAACGGGAGAAACAAGAACGGACTGATTTGAATTGTGAACAACAATGAGACGTGCAGCTGAAAGTGGGGAAAGGGAAAAATGGAGTGTCCATCAAAATAAAACGGTTTCTTTCCCTCTTATTCCCACAGAACGACATTCAAGAGGCGTCTGTCAGTCGACTGCAACAAACGTCGAACTAGTGAATTGATAACACCGGCAATGAATAGGAATGAGTGTTGCAGCGTTGCAGGTGTTAGAAAACTCCGCTTGACTTTTCGATTTATTGCAAATTTTTTCACGGGTGCGGGCTAAACGTTTGAGGTGGATTATTATATTTTTAGCAGTTCCGTGAATACAAAGGTGAGGCTCAGGATGGACACCTGCTGCGTTAGGTTTTAGCCTAACACAAAACGCTCCCAATTCGTTGGATTTTGAGTCCAACGCATTAAATCAGCATTTTAAAACGTTCTTTTGTCGCGTTTGCATTGACGGTATTTTTAAGTGCAACGTTAACTGGAGGTAAATGAATTTACTACATTGTTTTGATCAAAAAAGATAAATAAGATGAAAGAGAAGCCAAAACAGTCTTAGTATATAGCAGCAGATGTGGACGGTACTTAGTCTTCTCCAGCTCGACTTTCTCGTACTACATCAGGTTGTCAATGACTTGTGCTCTTGATGCGACATAGTTTTCCAAACCTTAGCCTAAAACTCGTACTATAGAAGAATGAAGTCAAATAAAACCTCGTCCTTATTAGTCATCCATGAAAGCGATGTCCATTTGCTTAACGATACTTGATGAAAAACGACGAAGCATCATATGCTGTTGTTCTTAAAATTGTGCGATTGTCGAAGAGGTTCCACGTCGGGGTTGGATCGAAAATATTTTATGATTGTATTGTAAGTCGATTCTCTCATGTTTTATGCAGAGTGTAAGAAAGGTTCGTCTACGCAACCTGAAAAAAAATTCATTCGACAGGGAAAGCTATTCACACGCATTCTCGACATAAAGTACAAGCGAAAGACTGTGAGAGCAGACTGTTGAATGAAAACCAAAACACCTAGAAAGTCTCGGTCAAACAGACGTCGAACTAGTGAATTGATGACACCGGCGATGAATTAGAATGAGTGCTGCAGCGTTGCAGCGTTAGCACGTGATTCCAGCCAACAAAAGGGGGGGGGAGGTCACCAAGGGCCGCCGCATGCACACTGTGCATGAGGCGGGTCTCGCTGAACGAGAAAGCGAGGGTTCGAGTCCAGGTTGAGCCGTGTCTTGAGACGATGAGGTCCGACTGGAAGGGGGCTATGAATGTGAAGGCTTTTCGGAGGAGTGTCGACGAGGTCATGCACGCCACAGAGTGCTTTTCGGCCTCCTGTTCAATCCGTTCTCGCAAATGGCCGCCTTAATTTCTCAATGTGAGGCGCATCGACGATTTCGACGGAGGATTTCCCGTCGATATCGGCGCCACAAGCGTACTGGCTTTTCACTTTCTTTACACTCTTTCCGAATTTTCATTTACACGTCTTTTCGAGTTTCGAAATTCATGTTTCGTCACAAACATTGTCACGAGACTTCTCCTTGTCCTCGAGTTTTGGAAGCTTCCTTCCCGAAGTGGTTGATGTACTTTTTTTTATAACGCTTCGAGAAAAAGCTTCCGAAACTGGGGAAGACGAGAACCGTAATGAGATTCAATAAGGAGAATGGAAATGTCAAACATGAACATAAACTTTGTTGTCTATTGAAGCATCATGACGCTAGTGTTTTCGGATTCATGCTTTTTGTGCTTTATTCGGGTAACACTTTCATGTCTGAGAATGTCAGGAGCACTCGCAGACTCCGGCAAGGCCATTTGTATAGTAGTACAGCTTTTCACTACGCAGTTCTCTTACATGCAGCTCGCCGGACACTCTTGCGTGCAAACTATAAAAAATTTTTGCGAAATTGGCTCATGAAACGATGATTTTTGGGAGAGAAAACTATTGTCTTGTATTTTTAAGCGCAACGGTTACTGAAGATAAACGAATTTATTATTTGTTTTGATCAAAAGAGATAAATAAGATGAAAGCGAAGCCAAAACATTCTTAGTATCTAGCAGCCGACGTGGAGGGTATTTAGTCTTCTCCAGCTCGACTTTCTCGTACGTAATGTTGCACTTGAACTTTTTGCTCTTGATGTGGCATCGCTTTCCTAACTTTCGCCTAAAACTCGTATTAGTACTATAGAAGAATGAAGTCAAATAAAACCTCGTCCTTATTATCACAGTCATCCATGATCGCG
Source organism: Poikilolaimus oxycercus (assembly GCA_034700245.1). NCBI lineage: Eukaryota > Metazoa > Nematoda > Chromadorea > Rhabditida > Rhabditidae > Poikilolaimus > Poikilolaimus oxycercus. Next base: position 20,382 of record JAQIXL010000764.1, read on the forward strand.
ATTTCCATTTGCTTAACGATACTTGGTGAAAAACGATGAAGCTTCGCAGGCTGCAGTTGTTAAAATTCTGTGATTGTCGAAGAGGATCCATATCGGGGGTTGGATCGAAAAGTACATCTGATTGTGAGTTGATTCTCTCGTGTTTTATGCAGAGTAGAAGAACGGTTCGTCTATGCAACCTGAACAAGTTCAGTCGACAGAGGAAGCTATTCGCACGAAGTCTCGGCGTGCAAGCACAAGCGAGAGACCGTGAGGGCAGACTGTTGAAAAAACACCTAGGAAGACTCGGTCAGACAAAACGGTCCAGTTGACTTGTTGTTGTGACGTAAACGGGAGAAACAAGAACGGGCTGATTTTGATTGTGAACAACAGTGAGACGTGCAGCTGAAAGTGAGGAAGGGGAAGAATGGAGTGTCCATCAAAATAAAACACGTTCTTTCCCACTTATTCTCACAGAGCGAAATCCTTTTTATATATACGATTTATCCTGATTTGTTACAAAGTAACGTTGAAACGTTTTGTTCAGTTCTCGAACACCCTTAGTCGGATCAGACTGAAACTTCACAGACTTATAGAGCTTTGAATGCTCTATCGAATGACACCAAACACTCCTCGAGAAAGATTGAAGAATCTTAGCAACCCTGGGGAAACTTGACTTTTGCACCAATTTTGGTTGAAATTTTTGACTATCCAGTTTGACCTACCCGGCGGGGCTTTCAAGAGCGTCCTTAGTAACTCTACCGCTAACCTATGTATCCTTCAGTAACATCTTTGCTGTTAGTACCTTAGTCCGCAGTCGATAAGTAACATGAATCGGGAAATCCAGACGAAAAACTATGGCTTCGAGTCGTTTATGAAAAGTGGAAAATGTGTATCCTGCACGTGATGTTTCCATTGTGGTAACCAAGTTTCTTCAGACATAGGCTATTATGTTCGAGTGCAAAGACTCCTTAGTCGGATGGGCAACTAGTTTGAATTTATACAAAAGTAAAGCTGAAAGTAGTCGATGCCGCTTTTGAAAATGAAATAAACCAGTAACTACGTAGTTTTCAGGTTATCCATTCATCCTTGTGGATGAGCTATTTCAAATGTCGCTGCGAACCCGAAAACTATTGAGATTCAATTAGCGACTAACACGCACGTGTACGTTGAAAATGCGCTTACCGCATCAGCAATCACGTTGAGTGCATCAAGGATCGTGGATCACGAACACCGCGTGTTTTGATTCCTGTCTTCTTCGCACAATGCCGGCAGAACTTCGCAGAATGCCAGCAGATGAATTAGTCATATTTAGGTGATTGCATGTTTGAAGTGTGACCTAAATACCGTTGAAACTCGTTTTCAGTTTTAGCCTTCCTTGAATACTCACAATTAGGGGAACTACGCACATGCGCACAATGAGTGAAATCAGTGCTCTATGTTTAACGACAGGAAGACACCAAAATATAGCGAACGCAGAGATGATTGCGAAGTGGAACGCCAAAGCAGCTGAGAGATGCTCGCGAGACTAGAGAGGCTACAAACTTTATTGTGTGGCCGCGCTAGTGCGCTACAAAATGGGCTCTTTCGACCTCAGACTCGAGCGTTGGCGCAACAAAGTTTGGGAATATTGTGCGATACAGTGATATTCTTCGTCTGTCTAGAATAGTTATCATTCTCCCTCCAGGGACACTGTTACATCTCCTCATCATCGATCGTGTCTTGCAAAAGTTTCTCAGTTTCCATTTCGAAGCAGTTTCTTATCTGTCTGCATCCAGGCAATATAAGGATGAAGCGAAGTTTAGAAGTCACTTGGCTCTCTTCATCCGAAGTTCGTCATGCAGCGCGGCACTTTCTTCGCCTTCTTCTGCGTCCTCGCCCTGACCGGCTTCGGCAGTGCCCAGACGTAGTAAGTTTGCTCACCCGCATAGTAGCTACACAATTCCAGTACGACCCAGCAACTCAAGGACATGCTCGATAAGTCGATGAAGGAGGCGCAAAGCCAGCTTCACCTCGGATGGGGCCAGCGTGAGTCGTAGTCATTTTTTTAACGTTTCAGACAACCCGCTGATCACGGACTTCAAGGCCGGCGACCCCAACGTCCTCACGCACGACATCATCCTCGTATGGTCTCGAAACGAACCGTCAGCTTCCAGGCCCTTCGCCAAGTGATCGTGACACGCTACGGGGCCTCGACCCTCTCGCAGATGACGGCCATCGACCAGTACTTCCGCGACGCCGTCGCCAAGGCTGTCCAGGACAACATGAAGAACTAAAAGTCTATGATCAGCCTTTGAAAAATATGGCAGTAAATGGTTTTGATGCAGAAATTTTTCTCTTTGTGTTTTGAAACGTTATATAGCTCATTTTGTAGCTCTTTCTTCGTTCTTTCGATGGCAATCGAGCGGAAGGGGTCGCAACGGTCAGATGACAAACATATACTGCTTTGGAAACGTCAACTTTCGAACTTTCAAATTTTTGACTAGCAAAGGGGAACTACGGACTAAGGACTAAGGGACTAAGAGACTAAGACTAAAGTCCCTTAAGAATGCAAATCTGTAAGAATGAGAAAATCTCTCATAGGGGCGGCCGCTAGGATTTCGACAAAATCCGACCTCTCCTGCTGGAAATTGAAGTAGATATTAGGTTTTGTAGAGCTCGCCGAACCGGTTCTGATGGTGCAATTCCCAGACCGTTTCGATAATTCCTGGCCGCTCCCTGAGACGGGGTTGAGAAAACATAAAAAAATTCGGTTAAAATTTCCTCGAGGGCTAAAAATTCTGCAAAACACACCCTTCGATTGAGCTCGCCGAGCTGAACAAATTGGTAGTAGACACTTCTGGGTTCTGAAACACTTAGACCACTCAAAGCACGGTTTGCAGCCGCGCGGCAGCCGGCGGAGAATCTTCTTTGTCGCCTTTACCATAGAAATCCTTCGATTGGGAAAGAAAATTTCGGTCCGTTGGATAGAGGAGATCTCGTACGTTCAGTCGAGCCCAAAACATCTCGCCCAAAGCTTGCACCGTGCGACAACGAAAGCTTTGGAGTCACGAAACCGCTCCAGAAATGCTCATTTGCATCGATTTTAGCATAATTGTTACCGTCATAAACTCAAGGCGCGGTTGCCAGCGGCGCTTCGCTGAAATGAAACCGTTGAAACTTACTGGAGAAAGTCGAGCTCTGCAAAACCTGATACTTCATTTTTCAGCACGAGAGGTCCGATTCTGACCAAATTCTAGCGGCCACAGGTCTTCCAACCTTACAGATTTGCATTCTTAACAAGCTCTCCGCGAAGTTGGGCCGGTTTCTGGTCAGTGACTTGGAACATCAAGTCGAGATTCAACGAGAGGTAAACGGGGTCCGAGCCGAGCTGAAGACTTTTGTTGATATTTTTAGCCTTACCGGGTTGAAGTAAATGTTCGTGCGGGTATCGTCCTTGTCCGTTTCGACTCGTAGGCCACTCAAAGCACGGTTTACAGAATCTTCTTTGTCGCCTTTACCATAGAAATCCGTCCATCTCGGGCTTCGGTGAGGCGATACTGCTCCTCGGTGTCGAACTTAAACCCGCTAAGGGCATCGATCTCGGCCACGGCCATGTTTCATTTCGAGCCGTCCGCTGAGCGAGTGTAACTGAAGGAGGGAAGAATGACGTAAGAACTAGAAAGCTTCGACGAGTCTCGTTCGACCATCGCATTCACAGACTTGGATCTAGCTAAATTAAAAAGCCGAAACGCACTTGCAACAAAGATCCAACTGCAGACGCTTCCCTCCACTAGTTTCCTTGACCTTCTGAGTGCAGTAGAAGGGCTCATCGGCCGCGAGAGTTTCACGGTAGTACGAGTATTGGACCTGAAAGGAGCTTTTCGTTGAAAACGAAGGCTTACCTGCCCGAAAGCGACGCCCTTACCGCTACCACGAATCTCCAGGGGTTTGTCGAAGTTCGAGAGCTGGAAAGAAAAGTAGAAGAACGATTATTGAGCAAAGTTACAGTCGGTTATTTGAAACTGACGAAACATGTTCGCTCACCTCATAGCTTTGCTTGACAATCGCGTTTTTGTCGTTGAAAAACTCAGTTTTTCAAGAGAAGTAGTACGCCATGCTTGCCTTCGAGGTTTATAGCATAAAAGGAGCCGACCGTAGATGAGGCCACTGAGTTCTTTACTTTACTTGTGTGGTTGTCCGTATTGCTCAATGTTTGAGAAGCAGTAAATCTTTTCTCGCTGTCGCGGAAAATCCTTGAACGTCAAGCCACAGAAACAGTGATCTCGAAGCACTAAGCCTAATGCTTTGAGGAGCAGTACTACGCCATGCTCGCCTTGTTTGAAGAGAAATGTTAACGACAAGAAACTCGGTGAAGCACGCAGACGCTGAGTTCTTCACGATGAGAAAACTAGGGAGACCTTTTCGCTTAAGAAAGTCAACAGAAGCACAAGAAGGGTCACTCTTACCGCGCTCGTCACTCACGAATGCTGAGGCACAGAAAATACAACAGGCCAGTATAAAGGCCCGCGGAGAGGTCGAAGCAGCAACAGCCAGCCTGCAATGTCTTCTATTACTTCCTTCTGTTTTTTCGCCATCCTCTTCGTCGCCCTCTTCGAGGTCTCCCATGCCACAGTGGTTTAGGAAGGGTAGTTTCCCTACAAAAGGCGTGATAGTCAGCCAACGCTAAAAATGAAGCAAAAGTCCATGCAAATGCATGCAAATGAG
>JAQIXL010000765.1:0-25066 GCA_034700245.1 Poikilolaimus oxycercus
TCTGGGCCCCGAGAACCCCTTAGTGACCGTCCATTCGGCTGACCACCGTCGAAAACCTTGATAACAGCATACGGACAGACAGACGTAGCGGATTATATATAGTAAGGATATTAAGCCAAATACAATACATGGAAGCAATAATATTGCTGGGGCATTGCACCGCATCCTCATGACGCTAGAGATTGCTGGTCGTTGAGTAGCTGGAGGAGTGTGGCATTGTCAATCGGCATCCTGAATTCTTCTGAGATTCCTGCAAGGCTGCATAACTTCTCGTTGAGCATTCACCTCAGACATCTTTTGCGCATAGCTGTTTTTCCAGACTTCAGCCAAGCAGACACTTGAGTGGAATCGATAAAAGATCGAGAGAGGATAGGAGATGATGAGCAACGTGTTTTGGGCCGTCAATTCGGTGTACAAATCGTCAGCCGTGATGGTTTGTACCGTGTTGAAGAGAAAGACCGTGGCGTTGGTCGTGAGGAGAAAGGAAACAAACTCCCTTCCTGCTCGTAGTCCGTGCTTGTCAGAAAGCCTGAATGATTCGTTCTCCTAGCAAGGAAGGTTGCCTTCCGGCCAGAAGCACGAGGGTCGTCTGCGCGCAGACTTCAAAAACCCGAATAAGTAGCAGGGCGACGTCCCTTTCGCCTAATGGAAAACCACCCCAGATCGCTGGTGACGAGTGCCTGTTCGTGGGCGAATTGTTTCTTCCTCTGATAGATTGCAGTTGAACTTCGTTTAACACTCACATAATGTAGAGCTCAATTCCGACGATGCAGTAGAGGAGTTCGCCAATTAGACCGGCACACAGCAGAATGTCATCAATGCTCTGCATGGAGTGCGGATCGCGGGCGAAATATTGCATCTTCGACATCCTGAACAACATTTTTCTTATTGAGAACAGTTGCCTGAAGATTCCGAGAAGACTTGCAAGCAGCATTGTTGAAAATATGGCAATCGAGACGAATTGATAGAGTTCTTGAGCCTTGAAGTAACGGTTTTCGTCCTCGAGAACCGAGTGCGCTACGACGGCCGTCGTCACCGCAACTGTGAAGAGAAAGCCGAGAGAGAAGCCCGACACTGAGGCACTAAACGTTTTTTCTAATTCATTTCAACTCTTTCCCACGTGCAGTCCACTCGAAAACGTCTGCGTCGTTTCGACGGATTCTTCTTCACTTCGGCGCTGTCCTCCCCGACGGCGAGCCACATGGCAAAGAACGATGTGGCTGCGATGATCGAGAACTCGACGACGCCTTCGAATTCTTTCGTCTCTCAGCCTTTGAAGACTCACATGTTGTAGCAAACGAAGAGATGCCCTCCACATAGACAAACGTGAGGATAGGCGAATCGTAGGAATAGTACTGTGAGACGAGGACTGGTCTGTTCGAAATACTCGAGGTCGTTTGGGTGCTGCTTCCGTCGCTCTGAATAAAGATGACGTGGGATCCAACTTGAAAATCCTACTTCTTCAGATGCTGCATGAGTTCCATCAAAGACATTTAGCTTTTCGTTAAAATGTTCATGATCGGAGTTTCTAAGATGCTGCTTGGCCACGACGAACTTGATCCAGACCCACAAATGCACAGCGACCAGGTGCATGAAGCCGAACTTGGCCACTGACGTCCTACGAGTGATTGTCAGCTAAAAATTCTGGCGTTTTTCGTCGGAAAGCGTTTCTACCATGGAGTTTCTGCACAGAAAGGAGACTTGAGTGAGCATGAAAACGCCCGCGACAACCATCTTCGCTTTGTGATGCAGAAGATCCATGTTCTTGTCAAACGCCAAGAAAGTTTCGATGCAGAAAATGGCCACTCCAATTAGGCCGAAAACTGAAAAGAAAAATAAAAGTTAATTGCATCCCTTAGCGTCAAGCGTCTAGAGAGCTGGTATCTTGGGTCAACTTGGCAAACGAGCATTGGCTGTGTTTACACAACCCCAGAGCCAACCAAAGATCTGTTTACTTGGGTTCGAGGGGAAGATCGGTAACAAGACGTCCACATCACAGATTGATGATGTTTTTGATTTCTGATTGCTTCTCAACGAAACCTTAGTTTCTCTCAGACTACCGTACCGAGTGTACCCAGACAAAGGTAGAGGCTGCCGACGAAATCCCCGGCGTCACCGTGGGCGAGCTGGTACGGCTTGAAAAACGTGATCAATATTCATGCTAAAACCATACCGACGAGTCTTTTACTAGCTTCAGCTTCTCGAAGAATCGCAGAAGCGAATTCCACCAACCAGGATAAATAACGAAAGCGTATAGATAGGCGACGAAAGCCAAAGCTACTCCGTACATGTAGAAGAAGAAGATCTTGGGACATTATTTCTATTCCAAAAGGCGTACATTTTCGATAATCACGCGGTCGTCACCATCCGGACTGAGTTCGAAAACGAGCGCTACCGCAGTCATGATGAAGCCATACATAACAGTTAAAATCGTGGAAAAATAATGCCTAAACATGAATGGCCATTACTAAACAAAAATGCTCCAAATTACCATAATCTCCAGAAAACTATTGTAAGAATTGATTTTCGGTGACTCGCTATATTCAGAAAAGTTTCAGAAATTCAAACTTTTGCAGATTTTTCAGGCATTAATTTAAACGTTTTAATTTCCCCCCCCCCCCCTCGCATAACGTCTCACACGTCCTTTACGGAATTCGGAAAGAAGAATGTCTTTTTCGTTTTACAGATCGCTAGAAAAATACCGAGCCGATTTACGCTGAGTCCAGGGTTCATCCACAGCCAAGTCGACTGTTCGAGAAGACTGACTCCGAACGCCTAGCATCGAAGAGACCCGCGAAATATCAGCTAAATTGCTTATTTGTTGCTCCTTTATACAAAAAGTCTGCCTTGTAGGAAATTTTCGAAGTTGATTGAGGTTTGAGCTTTCGAAATAGTAACTGGAGCATCGTCTGAGAAAAGTTAATGTTTCCTTTAAAGTCTTTCTAGCCTTTTTCGCTGGTTTCGTTGGAAGGTGAGTCTAAAACAATGTTGATAAAAGGTGCAGGCAGCAGTCTTGGAGGAATTGCAACGGGTGCAGCCTCTCGTTTAGCTCCAGGCTCAATTACGATTGCCATAGAGGACTGATCAACGGGTTTGTGAAATTCGAAGGTGCTCGGCACATGTTGTCGATCTACAAAATCAAAAAGATTACTCGCAGAAGTTGTTTCAAACCTGTGATGAAACAGCGAGGAGCTGAAGCTTTTTCCCCTTCTTGCATTTCGGCTATGTACTCTATGCCGAAACTATACAAGATGACACGTGAGAATCAAGACTTCTAAAGCATGCATTTTCACACCGCAAATTCTTCAGCGCAAATTCTTCATTGCAAATGTGTAAAAAAAATTCTTCAGCTAGGCAACTCGGAATTAAGCCTTAAAGGTGAAAAATTTGGGCAGCAACAGTAGGGCCTTGATGCTGCCGGACTGCAGCATCCGAGCTTTGACTTTCAGTTGTCTGCGCTGCTTTACGTTGACTGTCTGATCCCAGTGTCTGCTGTAATGTTTTTGAGCACAACACCCGCCCAGCTTAAGCTTTTTTTTCCTAGTGCACCAAGAGGAAGGAACCGAAGATGATGGGCGCACCTGTCGTGCACCCGGGGAATGGGACACCACTCAAAAGTTGGGAAGAACATCCCCATAGAGAAGCGTTTTATGCATGAGAACGTTTCTTCTGAGGCTTGGCATAAGCACTTTTAAACAACGTGCGATGCTGTAGAATTCGATGTCAGGGTGTCTTGGAGTTTATTTGTAGATACTAGTGACTAGATAAAGATCGGACTAATATAAAGACAGTTTCGCGAAGCGAAAGAAAACGTAACACACTGACATGCAGAAAAAGGATAGGGGCTTTCGAAACTCAAATGCTTCAAGGGAAAGGGTCACTTGAAAACATCTCATTGTCAGAAAATATCCAAATCGGCTGATTAGAGACTTAATTCTTCAGAGTCGATGCACCGTTCGCGTCATTTTGTGGAGCATCGCGAGTTCCAGGCTGAAACACCACCTCGTTCCGCCTTCTCTAATTCACCTTGGGTTGAATGATCTTCATCTTGGCTTCATGGTGATGTTCTGGGTGTTCGTAGAATGCGGGGTTGTGGTAGACGCTCTTTTTGTGCTGCGGCGTTTGATTTGAGGCGACGTAAGCGGAAGCAAGCTCTTCCAGCGAGACTAAAAGACCTCTTCGCAGCAGCCATTACTAGCTCACGTTCCACACTAGCGCTAATCTTTCGACGTGGCGTCGCCGACGGTGCCGTCCGAATCGGCTCAAAGTCCACCCAGCCGTGGCCATAAGCCTGAACAGTGAAAAAAAACGGGCATAGACAAACCTGCAGAGGGTAGGCCGCTTCCCCATGCTAGAAGAACGGTAAAGAAAGAGCCAAACAATGCAAACCTTCCAAATGTCCAATCCCTTTACTTCAATCTCAGCAGGAACGCGCAACTTGCCAATACATTTGAGGAAGAGAAACAGTGGGGTGAACGTCAGCGTCGACCAAATGATAATGGCCATGGCACAGATCATTTGCCAACCAAGTCCCTGGAGATGGATCACATTTGCATGGCATGGTTTGCGTTCTTACAGCAAAAGCGTTTCCCACTCCATTTCCATCTCCCGCGCCGACGATCACGTTGTAAATCGAGTTGATGATTCCTCCAGAGACGACTATCGGCGCCGAAAAGAGACCCCAAAAGCCGCCACCGGCATGGACAGCAAAGGCATCGAGAGGGTCGTCAATTCGCAATCTGATCGTTAGCATTCTCTTTAGGGCTCTGAACTTGTGAAGCCCAGATTCTCACGTGAATACAAAGGAAAAAAATCGAGCCGGTCATATCCGGTAGCCAATAGGCAAAACATTTTATGCCTGCTCGGCCCTTGCGGTCGTGCGCTCGGCATATGTAAACGCCCCAAATCACTCACTTGACGACGAAGATGCTCAGCATGTAATAAGTGAGACCGGAGCCAGTGCCGACGATCACCGAGCCCCACGGATCCATTCGATTGCAGCCCGCGCAAGCCGAGACCATCCCTGAAGATGTGTTCAAAGAGGAGAGGCTATTCTTGCCGGCCAGCGCTGCGTTGATGGTTAGCAGGAGTGTCCATTTGCCACGAACAACAAAGTGGAGGAAAAGATAGGCGAGGGCGGCGAACGCGCCACAGAGGATCGTGTTCAGCATGGCGAGTGCGACGACTTCGCCCACGCCCTCGTCGCTGATGTTGCCTGTCGAGCCGCCATTGAAAGCGAGGAAGCCGAACATGAGAATGAATCCTCCGAGAGCGGCAAACTAAAACCTCGCTTGCTTTTCTCCATGTGGCAACTTACAGGCACGGAGTGTCCCTTGATCTCGAAACTCTCCTCGGTGCTGCCACCGGGAAAGCGGCCAATGCGCGGTCCAATTACATACGCGGCGATGATCGAAACCGTGCCTCCACAAAGATGCACAAGGCCGGCGCCAGCAAAATCCTAAAGGATGAATACGTCCAATGGCTCGCTCACAATGTAGGAGACAGTAATGCCACCGGCTGAGAAGCCCTTCTTCATCCAGCCGCCATCCGCCCATCCCCAGTGCGTGAGAACGGGATAGATGAAGGCTGAAGTTGTAAACTGTGTTATGTCCTTTGTGCCTCTCACCAGAGATGAGGGAGCAGTAGCTGATATAAGTGACGAACTCGCATCGCTCGGCCACCGCCCCGCTCACAATCGTCGCTGCCGTTGCGGCAAAGACGTATTGGAAGAAAAATCTGAAAAGGGTGCCTTCATTTAAACGCATGAAGTCCTTTAGAATCTTCATTTCCTACTCTGCAGCTTAGCAAGACATCGCGCACTAAAGCATTGAAGACGAGGATGGTCAAAAAGCGACTAGAAATGTGTTTTCTTACAATGCGTATTTGGTGACACCGTGAAGAAAGAACTGTGATTGACCGATGAAGAGAGCGACCCCTTCACTCGACGATTCGCCGTAGGCAAACGCCCATCCGACTGACCAATACGCGATAACAGCAATGCCTAAAATCGTCAACACCGATAGACAAACTTTGGCATGCAAACTTCGCGTTCTCAAATGAAAGGACTTACAAGAATCCAGGAGGTTCTTGATAAGAATGTTGGTGGTTTTCTTGCTACGAACGGCGCCGGCCTCGAGAAAGGCAAAACCGCACTGCATTACTGAAAAAAAAATGCAAGCAGAGATGGTCGACGGGGGTAAAATGCAACATTGTTTTCGAGGCATTCATCGTGTTCGCCTCGAAGAATACCAAGACTTCTTCCTCAAGACGAAATTCTTCACTTCTTCGTCCCATCCTCGTCTACCTCACGCTGTCTACCTTCTCACATTCCGAATTACGCTCCCTCCCCATTAGGGATTGGCGGGGGTCTTGCAACCCAAGACAGTCTTCAATAAAATGGACTTACAGAAGATGATGAGTGCCATCGTGCAGAGGAAGAAAGCGTTCATATTCTCCGCGTTATCCGCTTTCATCTTTTCAACGGCCGCGCGCAATGACTCTAAGGTGAGCTCTTCCACAGAACTACTGTTGTTCATCGTGGCTCTTTAAAGCTAAAAAGAGTGAAGACTAAAAGTCGCAGTCAGCTTATTCCGATCAGAGCACACAAGGTTCAAATTGGCATCTAATGGACAGTAGAGGAAAATGAATGAGCGCCCCCTGGTGCCCCAACCGCCGACAGGGACTCGACGGGGAGGGTTCAAAAGGGGACTCGTTCTCTCCGCTGCTCCCTTGGACGTAACGTATGGCATGCCATGATCGGCTCTAGGCTCTCCCGCTAGTGAAAAAAGTGAAAAAGTCGAATTCTGCGGCCCTGGTGGTCTCCACCCTATCCACGGATAGCCATGTGAAGAGAAAAGCGACCTACCTTAATCAAGACAACTTTTTTAACAATCAAGGTAGCCGTCATCGTTATGTTAGTTTAAACGGCAAAATATGAAGACCGTTAAGATGGAAATGAAAAACGCCTGGGTGATCAGCCGGCCATCAAATTCTGCTGCCCGTTTTCATCGCAGGGAATTTTGGCACCTACGCGGGGGGCCGAAAGATCGAGGAAAGAGTCGAACGTGAAATTTGGCCCTTGTTCGATGGAAACAATCGTCGATCCCAAGATACAATAAACGTCCGTTGCTCGCTCTGACGATTGACGCTTTCCTTGTTTCTTGAACTTAGACCGTCTCCGGTTCCCTTTTCTCCCCGTCGTCGTCTTCCATCTTCACTTTCTTCTCCGGCGATTTATTTTTTACCCGCATTGTGGTTGTGTGCGCTCAAAACGGCCAAAATGTTGGCGTCGCCATCATCCCGAGTGACGGCGGTGAGCGTCGGCGACCCGTTTCTAACGACCCCTTGAATTCCGCCTCTGCCTCCCCCTGTCCTCTTACCATTGGAGAAGAGAGGCAAGCAAGGAGCCTGAATGATGACGGGCAGCCTTTCGGAGTCGCATGAACTCTGTGCTCTCTACGCCATATTCATTGAAACAAGCTCAACGGCAATCAGCTATTGACGAAAGACGCCGCCTTTGCGACGACGTAAACAAGGGTTGTGAGAGTTGATGGACCGGGGGAAACGAGAAGATCCTATTCGTCGCCCTGTTGTCTATTTCACCTCGACGGCATCGAGAGTTGTTGTCTTAGAGTGTATTGTTTGTTTGATGAGCACTCTCATTCATAGTTTTTCACGATTTCATTCCCAGGGATCACAGCTTATGGCTGGCTGGGTCACGAGAAGGCAAAACCCATGAAGCTGGAGATATTACTGACTTGTGAGACTTTTTCAGCGCATGCTCGCTGCAATTTGTCTTCTATGGTCGATTGAGGATCAGTATAAGGTTAAGGATGAGTACACGAGGTGAATTTTTCGGCCTCAAAACAGCCGCCGTACCCTCAGGTTTGGCGTCAACACGTTTATGGCTCCACTTGAGAAGGACGCGAGGATGTTATCAGTCGGACGTTTCCGGTGCAAATCATAGACACCTTGACAACTCGCCGAAATGATCCACGGCAGAATTAGCAGGAAGTTATAGATGTTTATTGTTGGATCACTCTAATGTGCATGAGTTGAATTGATAAAAGTAAACAAATAAACACAATTAAGCTCGAAACCGACGCAATAGGCCGATCGAGCCTCACTAATCCGATGTGGCGAGTATGCCGCTTTTCAAAGCAAGAACAAATTCTGGTTGTAAACAACATCTCTCGATTTCATTGTTCGTTGCAGACACATTTTTGTGCAATACATTAGGCGATCTTCGATCGGTCAAATTTGCGAGTCGCGGCTTATCAGTTGTTGAGAAACAACCAGCGTCGCAGCGTCGTCACGAGAGAATATATGGACGCAAAGAGTTCGAAAATCGTGGCAAACGGCAGCGTTCTGAATGTCGATAGGCTTTTGAGGAATTTGTTCGGAGCTTTATGTAGCTTGGCGAAACCTTAATTAATGTTCCGGATGCTGAAACAAAAAGTACGTTAACTACAGAGCCAAAATAGTATTGTCGTGGGCAGTTTGGAATCTGAAATTCTTTCTTTTTTTGCAAACGGTACAGGTGGGGTTCAAAAATACTCACACGCTCGTAATAGGCACGAAACGAGCACGATTTCATCAAGGTCTGTCCTTTTTTTTAGCAAGACCGCCATGCGAAAGAACAAGTATGTGACCGCTTAATCAGACTTTTTGTCCTCGGATTGGGTATCCTGCATCTCAAGAGACTCAAGAGACAAGTGAATAACCGACTTGTTCAAAGAATCGAAGTAAGCTCAAGAGGCAGATACGCGATGTGTTTGCATGCGATGAATGTTCTTTCCTTTTTACACACATCTGACAATGAATCAAGCTCCAGGCTTGAAAAGTTTGTTTTGAGAGGAGCATTTGACGACGCACGTCTCGATTAGACATCATTTTTATCTTTACATGTAAAAACACGAAAAATTGATGTTCATTTATTCGTTTTGGTTTCCGGTGACGATGAGACCCCTGACGAAAGCCCCAACCAGGAAGACGACTACGGTCATAATTATCGTCCAAACAGAGATATAGAAGCATTTTCTCGGCAGCGACTCGTTCACTGCAAGTGGGTAGTTTTGTAATCGATTTAGCTCACGATCAATGATGACAGCATGCGAGGTGCTCTTCGCTGTTAGCTGTTGCGGAGACGGAATAGCCGTCGGCGAAACCATGGCAAATCAACGATCAACAGTGTCGTCGGTGACCACACGGGCAATTCTTATCACCAATCATAGGAGCGAAAGAGCTATGGCTATAAGAATCATGCCCCCCTCACCAATCATGCACATCACTTGCGTAATAGTTTCCGTCCGCCATTACTCCGACATTACTAACGGGACATCTAGAACTTGGAACGACGATCTGTCTGTCTTTTACGTCAACACTCCAATTGAAAGGCATTATGATGATGGAAAAGGAGTTGAAAATATTGAACGTACAAAGCAGAAGGAGGGCACCGGGGAAAATTATTTTCAAAATACATAAGTCCTTTGAAGAGTCTCTTTACTGAAGAGAGAGTATTTACAGAAGGACATCAGAGGAAAGGTGTGATGGCTTCGATGGCTTCGTCAATGGCTCGGTGGCTACGACATTGTAAGGATACTTTTCACTTGGAAAACTTTCCTCCAAGCAGAGTTCCGGCAATTATGACGCCAATGATAAGCAAAGTGAAGCAAATGCTGATCATCCACGCGATGAAGTTGAAGCATTTGGCTGACGTGGACTCCTTCTCGGAACAAGAAATGCAGTGAGGTTGTTAATCGAAGCTCACCATCAAAGAAGAGAGCGTTTTGCGACTTCTTCACATTCACCAGGCTTGTGTCGATCATTGCCTTCTCGGCGTCTTGAGCCATTGCGTGTCGAACTCGAGTCAAAAATACCCCTTGTAGGGAGCCGCGAAGTGCTGATTAAGACTTGTGAGCCCACGGGGTTTTTATCGCCAAGTCGTGAAGAGGCGTGTCAAAGGTGAAACTTTCATTCAGTCACTGAAAGACGAACGGCTGTATTCAAAACAAAACATCTAGAATGATCGGTAATAAAAAAAGGTAATGTCATCAAATGAGCGACCGACTAGTGGAAAATGAATTGAACGTGTGATTTCACACGCGATCCCCCAACTCTCGTACCAAAACAATCCCACTGGAAAATCGACAACCGGTGCGTATCTGCCAATACGAGGAAGCGAGACACACATCTCCGTATCAGACAACCGTAAAGGCGCATGGCGGGTGTGCGAAGAGAGCAAGGGATCTCAGCGGAAGTTCAGAAGTCAAAAGCTCGTTTGAGAAGAAAAGTCAGTGATATTGAGCAAGATTCAAGCACATCCTCACAATCCGGAGGAAGAGAAGGTAACATGACATTTAAGCCGTCTTCAAATTGCTTGATGCGTCGATCTCCCCTTCTTATCCCAGAGCGAATAAAATCTTAAATCTTAAATGTGACTCTCTTCAAATTTTGCAATATTAGTTGTAGTCAGCGATCTCTGCAAATTCGAAAGCACATTGTTTGTCTGACAGAGAAGCTTGACTGGCCTTCAGTGTCGGTAGAAAAATAAAACGATCGACGACGCTCAATGCCGTGGATATTCGACTTTCAAGTCGCCGTCCATCATCGTTTGACGCCGAGAGCTTCAAGATGGGTCGTCTTTTTTTTGTAGGGCATGCACTATGATGACTTCAACCGTCCTTTCTCTCAGCGTCGCGAAACCCTGAGTCCCCAAGAACACTAAAAGAGAGGTCAATTTCCTGCATAGTCAGAAGAGGCCACAAATGATGTCACTTCAAACGGGCTGCACCCACTCGCAGACGCAATAAGATCGTCGCTCCTCCGACGCGCAGAGACCAAGGTGGAGCGAGGTCGTCGCGACGCATCAACCTTTCTGACACTCAGAGAAGCATGTTTTACAAATAACGAGTTGTGATTTAATATTTTGTTAGTGTGAATCGCCTTCTTGGGAAGAAGACGGACGGAGCCCGTAAATGATGAACCGACAAGCTTTCTGGACTGTTCTTGACTCGTTCGAAGTTGTTATGTCAAGGGTCCTCACTAGTTGCCTAGGGTAGTTGTTTTCCAACCCGTGTAGTTTTTACTTCCTGTTTCTAAACGAATATTGAGTTGCAAGCCTGTTCTCCCAATGAACCATCTAAGGGTCTTGCGCGGTCATACTGTGCATCCGAGCGAATTGCTTTATCTCTCAGATCCTTGGCAAGCCGAAGCACAATAGCAGCTGACTGGAAGCTTGCCTAGACTAAATCCACATAGGTGCTTTGTCTCACAGTTGCGACCTAGCCGAATTTTTAATGTTTTTTTTACCGCAGGCTTGTTTTCAAGCGCATTGCGCTTGATTAAACGTTTGAAGTTTGAAGAACCACGAGGCAACAAACCAACGACCAAACTTACAAACACGCCCACTAGCACGTCCGTATCATTTGATATGATCGCTGCCCCAAGTCGTGGGCACATCTCAAGGTCTCGTTGTGCCGTCCAGGTTGAAACTCTCCTTCACACACAACCTTTGAATGCATTGTATTCCTTTGGATGATCCTCTTCTGCTGTATCTCCCTGGCCCAATTGGCGTTTATAAACGTCCTCCGCATATTTGTTTCTAAAGGTTTGATTGGGTGAAATGGTCATTATAGCAGGAACGATTGATGTTGTTCGGTTTCTGATTCTACTGGCCGCTGCCTCTTTACTCCTGCAATGTCTTATATGATGCTGCACTGTGACAAGAATCCTCATTTGCTAGTCTTCATCTTTTTCATTCTGGTCGCTTGCCGGACACGCCTTGCAGACTTTTCATCTGTCATGGTCGTTGGTTGGCCTGCTCACAATGCCAAAACTATTATTCGAGGAGCCCCTAATCGGCTGCAGATACCTCGCCGACATAGTTTTACCTTCTTTGGAAAGCAAATTTTCGGATTTCGAAGTCAAAGATGTTAAGCCGACCTGCTTTTGTGATTCTCTGGGTTTGTTTTGCAACGACATTTGCTCAATCGACTATGATAAGCTATTAAGGCGACGGCCAAGATTTATCTCTTACTCAGCGCATCTCTGTTCATTCTGTGCTTGTTTCCTTTTAGCCTAGGATTCTGCGTGCCATCTCGTAACCAGTCAGTTGTTTGTTTGCAGTTTTTCCAACTTTTTCTGTATTTAGAATCAATGATTCGTGGTCGAATTATCGTTCGCATCCTCTGAGAACCATCCAAAGATCTCTCCCGGAGACTATGTAGTCGCGAAACGCGTCGCATACGGCTTGGCTACTAGGTTCATCCCACAATCCATCTTTCCTCGTTATTCTCTCCATAGACTAGAGACAGGCTCCCACGACAATCCTATCTTATCCGACAGCCGGAATTTCTTCTTTTTTTCATATAAGTTATGTCTTTTAAAACGACACACGAAACATTCAGCCAAATAAATTGCTCTGATGCAAACACTCAGATTTAAAAAGCAGCTCAATTGTTGGTAAATATTGGTTTCTTGAACACGTCCTTGCGGACAGCGTTTAGATCATTCGGTTAGCTTGCAAGTCTGGCGTATTGATTCTCGATCGCCACATTCATTTCCCCTTGCGTCTTCGTCTGATCCCATCCGGTCGAGTGACGCACTCTGAAGGAGGAAAGTTCAAGTTGTGGCGCCCCTTCGAGGCGGTGATGCTTGCAAACCAGAATTGTGCAAAGACACAGTAAGGGGGGCAGGCCAAGTGCTCGACGACCACTCTGGAAGAGGCAATGGCAATTTACCCTTAGCGCAAGTTCTCTTAACGTCGCCCAGACCGCCACCGTAGCTGTCTCTCCGTTCTTACGATATGAACGCGGTGCGTCGACTGTTTCGCCGCGCTCGAGGCGATGCAGTTAGTCCGGCTGCGCGTAAGCAGGACCTCAGTGGGTTAGTCTTCTTCCTTCCTCCTCTTCCCTTTCCACCAAACAAACGTTGCATCGATTCAGAAACCAGCGATTTCAGGTCATTCAATGAGCAGTACTTGTCGCTGGAACAGTTGGCGAAACGCTTTCCCCGATCCGGTATCGATGCAGTCGATCCATCAAAGTCAACGGGTCTTAAGAGCCCCGAAGCAAGCCGCATTCTTGCGGTACATTTTAGTCTTCTTTATGCGCATTGGCATTCTCTGTAGGAGAACGGGCCAAATGCGCTGAAGCCGCCGAAAGAAATGGGCAACGTCGAGATGTTCCTTCGCCAGTTCATCAACGGTCTCTGGATGCTTCTTCTCGGCGCCGCCGCTTTGTGCTTCTTCACATACATCATCGAACCTGAGTGAGTCTTATTGTTAAGACGTCACGAGCAAAATCTGCAGGGACCCGGTGAATCTCTTTGCCGGCATTGCTCTTGTTGCGATGGTGGTCGGAATGTGCTTCATCGAATTTTGGCAGGAAAAAAGTGGACGCTCTGTAAGCACAGGTGTTCAGACCCCTCGGAATGCTACAGTACCCCATTTTAGGCCAACCCATATGCCTGACCAAACCCCGACGCAAGTACGAGGGAAATTGTCGAACGAAAATAGCCCTTATATGCAGCCGCCCAGTTACCGCGTAGTCGCGCCGGGGTTCAGCACATGAAGTCATCAAATGAGAGCTGCCAAACACCAAAATCACTTGGCGGTTTCAAGCGTCACGAGTAAACTCATTTGTCAGAATGTGTAAATTTTCGCCCTTGGAGGCGTTCACCGCGGGAGCTCGCGGCGACCATTTTGGACAATTTATACGACAGTTGAAACCGCAATGTCCAGAACACTTTTGGTCACGAATCCTACCGGGCCTAGGAAATCCAACTTCGAAGGTCTATAGTGGTGTCTTTTTGGCTTTGAAATGTGCGCCGGATACTGGGGCCGTGGGGAAACAACTTAGAATTTACTACAGGGAAGAAAAAGCCTCACAAGATTGGACGCGAAGTTCCACTTCGAGTTTCAAACGTCGGAAAGCGCAGTATTAGTAATTCTAGCTTCTTTCCCCACCTCCCTGATTTCCAAGCTTCATTTTGATATCAAGAAATAGCAATATGTTGAAGAGAAACACCGTTTTCCTAGGCCCGGAAGCCAGGAGATTTTTGGGCGGTATTCGTCGGACAGACCGGAAAACGGTGTATCGGACTTCCGAGGGTTTTTCTTCTAGCTGAACACCTGTGTTGACCGTCACCAATTGCGGCAGTACTGTAAGTTCCCACAACACAATTCGACCTTTGATGATCTTCTGCACTTTACGAAAAATTCGACAAGCACGTGAGGCTGGTCGTCAGAGTGAATCATGATTTTCAACTTTCTGACCTCAAAATTGGCATCCGTTTTCGTTCACTAGTTGGACTTCAATGCCTGCTCGCCTGCAAAGTCGGATTAAAATGCATCATCATCGTAGTCTGAACAGAATTCAGCCAGCTATAATACCGTCCAAGTCCCCCCAAGAGAAATCTTCTTGCAAACTGTGCTATAAAAGCCGGTCACGTTCGAAGAATTGCTCTTCTACCCTCCTTCATACAATGTTGTGGTATTTACTCGACGGTGGTCCTCCTCCTTCAGTTTATGATTGCGGGAATAAAAGTGTTGAGGAATGGTATGGGAAGACTAGTTGTTGAAAGTTGTGTTTAGGCGCGAGGAAGGAGTCGTGAATCTGCACCTTGGTGTCTATTTCATAGTCAGCGGTCTCTTCTACAAGGTCTCGATTTGAACGTTTGCAAAGTCTATCACTTTAGCTGCTTTTCATCCCCTCACTGGTGGTGATCTTTCGGAGCAAAGAGATGTGGGCCACTTCTTGTCACAAGATCATGTTCGCTATGGGCATCAATGATGTTTTGAGTCTGGCTCTGAACTCTACTCTCACCGGGTTTGTCGCTTTTTGCCTTTTGAAGACACAAATTCCAGGATTTACCTCATCGAAGGCGCGGTATACTGTACGAGTCCTCACTTTCACTACCTCATTGGCGTTGTTTCAAACTGTCAGTCTGGATTCTTTCTTGGTGAAATCTTCAGGCGCCTACACTCTTTCTGGAGCTCTCTGCCTGTTGCTCGCTCTCAATCGCTATGCTGAAATCACCCGAAGCAAGCTGGTAGACAAATATTTCAGTGGGCGATGGATCAATCGTAAGTTCAACGTCTCTCACAAAGAAAACTCTCTAGATCACATCACGGCCTGTCTGATCTACGCCCTCCTTGCTGGCTTCTTCATGCCACCCTATCTTTTCAATTCTCGTGTAATGTCTTGTTTCTTCGATCCCATCATCGACGAATCGGTCAGACTAATTGTATGAATGCGGAGAGGAGAGACAATTTGCAGCTTTCAACGGCGTGGCGTGGAGGCGTCTATTTTCAGGCCTACAACGACGCCATCCTCTCACTCGTCGTCCCCACGGCATACGGTCTCATTATGAAGCGAACTTGTGGAGATTTTATTGGCACGCGTGTTGTAAGGCGTCATCTTACGCTTCAACAGAGAATGGTCAAGAGGAGAGAAGGAAGAAAAGGATGCAGGTCTTGGTTCAATGCCTGGTCATTAGCTTTGTCACCCTTGGAGCTTCGACAATCACGGTTATCACTCAAGTTGTGGACTGTCCACATTGGGTGAATCTTGCCTCTCAGATCGGCTGGCAGTTCAGCAATGGTTTACAGTTTCCTGTTCTGATGACGGTCGGCTTCAGGAGTAAACGCGATTGTCTACCTCAGCAACTCATCGGTTCGACGGGCGGCACTCCAGCTCTTCCTTCGCTCTTCTAACCCCAAACTCGGTTCTATCATAGTTATTACTTCGAGTGGAAGACATTGAATGTTTATCAAAAATGAGCTGTTGATGAAAATTGCACAAAGTGAGGATCTGGAATGATTGAGTGAAAGAGGGAAAACAAGTTCTCGAGAGAGAAAGACTTCAAATCTCAAAGGCGTGACAAGTGTGCTGGCCGTTGCCCACAGCACACATTCGCATTCCCGTCGCCATCGCGAACATGAAGTCGTCCTGCAAAGTTAAAAAAAAATGAAGCTCTTCACCTTCGAGCAGACAATCACAAAACGCTCGCCCTCAGCCTCAATCGCCTGCGCAATGGCCAGTCTCGAGGCCGTCTCGTCTTCTTGGAGGTTCTTGAAGCGAAAACGTGAAAATAGAGGTACGGTAGCTAACCCCTTTCATGAGCACTCGAAGATCGGAGTCATTGCAAAGAAGTTCCGTGGCGTTGCCGCTCGAAATCGGGATTTCGTAAGCGTCGATGGATCTGAGGATTTATCAATTTTGTTTTCGAAAGGGTTACCTTTTCTTGCGGCCGCATCCTCCACCGCAGCCACCCCCACAGCTGCTGCCTCCTCCTCCACAAGAGCTACCACCAAAGCCGAAGCCGGAGATCATTTCCGCCAGCAGCAGAACAGAAATGGCCACGGCAAAGAAAGCCTTCATCTTCTAAAAGTTGGTTCAACGGACAAATAAGACCAAGAAGGAGTGAGATTTTCGAAGATCTCAAATGACGGCGTCAGTCCTTCACAGGGATTTATATCCTGGAGCATGGCGCAAGGAACTCGACCTGGACCCTCCCTCCAATCGCCTCCTCTCGTCTCTGAAGGAGGGGGACACTTTCCATGGCCGCCGTCATTCACAAGTCTTCTTAGAGAGGGACATCAAGAGATTTGAGAGGACCGGCCGGCCTCCCTCCTTCTTGGACCATTGCCGAGACTCCTCAAGAAGTGAAACTGAAAGTCGTCGGAATTGGTTCAACGATCAATGCAATGCGCGGCTCCCACGCAATTCTATTCACTCTTTGAGGAGAAGTAGGAGAAGGAGAAAAATGGAAGGGAGACTTGGATGTTGTGGCGCGTCTTTATTGAAAAGTTCCTTTTTCCTTCGAGATTTCTGGATTTTCATTGCCGCACCACTTCAGGGAGGAAAATAAAGTCAGAGTGTAGGCAGAGATGACATAAAACACGAAGAGGAAGAGAAAGTGGAATTTAGTTTGGCCTAGATCTCGAAGGCGTGGCAGTGATGTTGAGCGTTGCCGACGGAGCACATCCGCATTCCGGTAGCCATTGAGAAAGTGAACTCGTCCTAAAGCTTTTTTGGTAAAAAATGGAAATTAACTACCGTTGAACAAAGGACGACAAATCGCTCTCCTTCTGCCTCGAGTGCCGAAGAAATGGCCAACTTTGAATCGGTTGCATCCGTTTTTAAGTTCTAGCGAAAGAAGATATTTTCCTGTGAAACTAACTCTTACCGAGTTCATAATGAATCGAAGTGCGGAGTCGTTGCAAAGCAGTTCTGTGGCATTTCCACCAGTCACCGGTATCTCGAATTCGTCAATTGACCTGATGATGGGAGGAAATGAGCAGCTGAATAAAGATTACTGTACCTCTTCTTCCGCTTTCCACACCCACACCCACAGCCTCCTCCTCCGCCTCCACTGCTGAAGCCGCAGCCATAGATCGCATCGCAAACGAGAGCGACAAAGATAAAGCAAGTGAGGAATGTCGTCATCGTGCTCGTTCCTAAACTGAAGACTCCTTTTGAGAGGATGAATTTATAGGCGGAATCCAGGTAATGACGTGTATTTTCTGCCCGCGACCTCTGCGGCAATTTCCCTCCGCACGTATATTCATTCATAACGTCTCTGGGTCGACGGGGCTGTCCCGTTTTGCAAAACCTTTTCAATAACATTAGGTTTTGCAGGTTGCTCGCTCAAGAGTTTGACAGGCTGACTTCAAACTACATACAAGAGAAGGCAAAGGTCACCTTCGGTCTTTATCACCATTGCTGGCACATTTTTAGTCCTTATTGTGAGGTGTAAGAAGGAAGCTTCAAGATTGCGGAAGTCGAATTTCCGATGCATGCCGTGTGTAACCTGAAACTGAATCGCAAATTGTCTTACGCCTCCGCGAAACCAAAAGGTTAGGCAGATGCAGTCGCACTTTTGGCGCTTCTTGGTTATTCACATCGACCCTCGTTCATTGAAAATGTCTTTTAAAAAATTAAAATCAGACATCCGTCGTGCATTCTGAGAATGCCAGTAACAAAAATGCTCCTACGCAACCTTAAATTGCATATTTGGCCACAACTTTCCACGGTCTGTGAAGAAACTGTAAAAAGACACCAGACTCCAAGACATTTCCGAGACCAATACTTGGTATGTTTTCACCGATTCACGAATCACCTGCCTCGGCGGGCGTCTGATCGATGAGACTGAATTCTTTCATACTCATTTACTCTCAAAGAATGCTCCCGCACGTCACCCTCGAAGAGCCTCGGGAACTTACACTTGTCGCCAAATGTCTAACAACGTTCAGTGTCTGTCTGAATGTTCTAGCTGCATACCTTGTAATCGCTCGTGCAAGCGAACTCAAGACTTATTCATGGTTTCTGCTGAATTACATGGTATGTTCTCTTTCAGCTTGAAACTTGTTTTCAGCTAAGCTGTTGCGCTTTTGACTGTTATATGAATTTTTTGATGGGACCGATATGTCTATTTCCGTATGTCGCTGGCCGCACAAACGGGTTGCTGTGGCATCAGTTCAATGTGTCTTCGCATTCACAAATGGTGATTTTATTGACGCTTTGGTGACATTAGGCAAAGTTCCAGATGATTCTCTGGTATATTGTTATGTGCCAAAACACCTCAATCATGCTCACGTTTTACTGGAGATTCCAGGCTTGTCTTTCAGCTACTGAAAAATTGGCCCGCTTCAGATTTGCCAAATTTCTGATTCAAAGTGGAAGTTGCCAAAGAAAGGGAATTGCCTGTTCATTGTCGCAACCTACACCATCGCAGCAATTCCGCCCATTGTTGGGGCGTTTGGACGAAATGATCGAGCAACTCTCGTTGCTCAACTTGAGGCCCAAGTATTTCTCACTATTCTGAAGAAGGCTGGAGAATTTAGAACGACACGGTGGCCTTGATGCTGCTCCAAGAGCCTTCCACTGATCTCTATCTCTGGAAGATCAATCCTTTTTGGCCGCTTTCAATCCTGCTCGGATTGGGTTTTATTCTTTGCACTGTCACAGCTTATATCTGGATGACATCCGCCACGTGGGTTTTGAAGCTTGAGGAAGTTTACCTTGACAGGATTCGTATCTTGAGCAGCACGGTTGCCTATGCTTCTGTTCGAAGTGAACAAAGTCGGCAGATGCAATTACATTTTGTGCGCTGTTTGATCATTCAGGTGGCCGTTTCTTTTAATTTAAACAAATTCTTGTTCAGACATCAGTTCCCTTGTTTCTTCTAACGATCCCGTTGACAGTAATGGTGCTCACGATAAACCTTGAGTGGGATATTCAATGTATGTTATTTATTTTCGGAATCAACAAAAATCGAAAAAATAAATAAATAAAATTAATTCAGATGTGAATCATGTGATGACAATGCTTTTTTCATTTCACTCGCCTATTGCTACGATTATGGTGTTGACACTGACGAAGCCGTATCGGAGAACAATTGGGCGCTGGATACGCCGCCTCCTGCACACCGCAAGACTGATCACGAACCACGAAACCACCACAATAACGGAACCGACCGTTTCTTACACGACTCGAACTGCTTGAATTGACAAAATCTTGCAAAAAGAAATTTTTAATTTTGCCAAAATGCTAAAAAGTTGTGTTGAATTCTTTGAGAAAGCCTCAAAATAAAATGTGGCTTTCTGGTTGAGATGCTCTCAATCTAGACTGCTTCTCGTTTTATTCTCTTCTCGATACACCAACCTTTATTTGCAATTGAAAAGCAAAGGGTTGCCAGTTGAAGAGAGAACATGAAATTTCTATGCATCTGTGCCAAAGGATTCGTCGCTGCCGAATACTTGCTCAGCAACACCACGTTTTCCTCGACAGCCACTGCACCGACATGGGCCGCCGGAGCGAACGCAATGGCCACCGGCACAGCCCTTAAAACCGACACGTTGAGTATCGGGTGAGGCATAAGTTTCCGGAACTTTTCCAAAAATGTTTCTCTCAAACTTATGAGAACCCCTCATCGGCCCCTTGTGCCTTGTGTGTGTGGCCCATATCCAGAGCTCTACCACACCGCTTTCGGATCGCTCCACTTATGTAATGAAAGGCGTACAGCGATTTTTCTATGACCGAAGACGAAAAATGACAAATTGTTTACGGGGCGTTATCTGCTTGTCCGCGTGGCAATTACCGCGCTTGTATTTTTCTGCAACACTATAGGCTATGCTTCGATGTTTGGCGGTGAGCCGGCGGGGAATTGAGATGATCCGCAAGAAAGGACAAAATTGTCGAAATCAACTAGCGAAGCGCGCTGAAATTTTCTTAATTTCGATAAATTCAGTTCTACTGGCATTGATTCAATGGGACGGAGCAAATCAGCCCACGTAGTAGTTCTAGCCTGGTACTACGTCCACCTGTTTTTGTGGAATTGTTTGAGCTGGTTTGAATTTGTCTAAAAATATTTGAAAACGCAGCTTTTTGCAATTTCCGGAAACTTATGCCTCACCCGATAAAAATGCACTCCCACCCTAATCCTGCATCCGGTTCCACAGCTGATGTCGCCGAGCCAGCACCCCTCTGATTGAGTAAACAGCGAAGCAGCCACGAGCAACAGAAAGAAGAAGCCGAACATCTTGACTTCAATTCGAAGAGAGAAGTTTGCTATGAATGACAAAGTGGAGGGATCCGACTTATATTGTCGATCCCATTGATCTGCTGTGAAAACATCTTTTCAAACGCAAACGATTCTCTCAGAAGATGTTTACGTCGCTGTCTTCCTTCTTGGAGTTGGAAGAAAGACTGCTCGCTGATGGCCTGGGAGCGAAAGATCAAATTCACTGGACGTTCACAAAAGAGATTGGAAACCCTGAAATTTCGACCGGTATCGCTATGTTTCATCCATACGGCTTTTTGGTCGTTTGTCATAATTGGTTTTATTCATCGATTATTACAAAAATGAAAAGAGGAGCGAAGGGATAGGGGGTATTTTTACGGGCATCTCACTCTCTCACTCTTCGGCGAGAGATTCGTCTTTCCTTTGAAATTTCAGGTCGGCACTCGTCGAATTACTTCACAATGGGTAGAAGTCACATCATAGGCAGAAATGACACTAATTACTTGAAATTATGAAAGGTGGAGTTGTATGTAGTTGCGTTCTAAATCTCGAAAGCGTGACAGTTGTGCTGAGCGTTGCCGACGGAGCACATTCGCATTCCGGTAGCCATCGAGAAGGTAAAATCAGTCTGAAAAATTCCTCTGCTATAATTTGATCAAGTTCTTTACCGTCGAACAGACAACAACGAAGCGATCACCCTCGGCCTCAAGTGCAGAGGAAATGGAAGACTTTGAAGCGTTCGTCTCTACTTTTAGATTCTGCTGAGGATTTCCTTTAAAGCATCCCTCACCGAGTTCATAATGAATCGAAGATCGGAGTCGTTGCAAAGCAGCTCCGTAGCATTTCCACCAGTCACCGGAATTTCATAAGAGTCAATTGATCTAAACGACAAATAACAACAACAAAACAACCACCTCTTACGCCGCCCACAGCCACATCCGCCTCCGCCTCCGCTACTAAAGCCGCATCCGTCGACCAGAAGGATCAGTTGAAGGATAAGAAGAAGGATTGGAAAGAAGGCCTTCATTGACTGGGATCCTCACTCAGTCTTCGACTTGAAAATCTTCCTCTCAATCCATGGGATTTATAGGCGCCCAGGGCAAAAAGGCGTTCGAGGTGTATGTTGTGGCCACATGACCTGTGCAATTTTCTCTTCGCCCCCGCGCATTCATAACGCCACTGGGTCGACGGGGAACCCATCTTGCACGCTCTTGAAAATGACGTGGGAGATTTGCAGGCAGCACCGAAGTCGGTGCAGGCGTTTTAATAGTCACAAACTATGTACAGTACAGAAAAAAAGCAAAACGCACATAGTAGCCTAAAAGGATCGTCGGGAAGAGATTATAACTGTGCCTGGCGCAAGAAAGGCTGGGGGGGGGGAGAAAGGCTCATTGAGGAGCCTCCCGTAAGCTGGTCAGGCTTATGGGAGTTGGGAGCCCAGAAGGGAGGGGGAGAAGTACTTCAGGGTGTAGCGGGACTCTGAGGGAGAGGGACCTGAAGTTCCTACATATGACGGGGTTCCCCAAGGCCCGTCTGCCTACCGAAATATCCGGATAGCGTTGCAAGCCCTTGTCAACAAACGGCTTCTCAGCTGTTTCCTTTGCCCTCTTCCACTTTGACCTTTTAAGCCATCATCGACATCGTTGGCATCGTCCAGTATGCCAAGCGTCAGGTCGGAACTCTCAGGTAGAGATCGAAAAGAGACAAAGACCCCTTTAGTGGCGGAAAGAAGCGACGCCTCTCACTTGGCCTGAGACTCTCGTCGGCCTTCCTCGAGTGCTCCTTCTCGACGAGACGACCACAGGCGTCGACCCGAATGCTCGTCGAATCATTTGGAATGTTCTTTCTCGAGTCCGCGAGGATCGTCTTGACATCGCACAGCATGGACGAGTGTGAAGCCCTTTGCACGTCGATGGCCATCATGGTCCAGGCCGTTTCCGTTGCTTCGGCTTTACTCAACATCTCAAGTCTCGATACGGAAATCGTCTCTTTTTTCTTGGTTCTAAGACCTTTTAGGTTACACCTTGTTGCTTCGAGTGAGGAACAAGGAAGAAGTGCAGAGTGTCTTGGATGAGGTCTTGAAACACTCCAATGGATTTAGTCTCAAGGTCTAGAGAATGTTCTCTTCAGTGAAAGTTGTAGGAGAAGCATGACCTCCAATCGAGTTGCCTCGTGTGGAAGGGACGAAGTGGTCTCAACTCTTTGAAGAGATGAAGACGCTGTCAGGACGACTCGCTCTAGTTGACTACTCCCTCTCGCAGACCTCCCTTGAACAGCCGAGCCTCTCAAATTGGCGACACTTTACAGATCTTTGTCGATTTCTGTCACGATGTTCACTCCGACTGAGAGCTTTTTAAATTCGATAAACGAATTTTATTCATGCGTTCTTGGCCCGGCACAAAAAGCGGCTGAACGAATTAGGAGAAAGATGTATCAAAAAGAAAGTAGATCAAAAGGTTTCGCTAGATTAAAAAAAAAACGCGAAAGGTATCTGTCACGAATCAGGCGATGTCGCAGATTACGGTACAAAAAATGCTGGCCTAATTAGGCCATCGATTTCATTGTTGGCGTGTCGCGTTTCACTAGAGTGCTTGCTGTTGATAACGTTGTCGTCTCTCCATTTCTCCGTTCCATTCGTGTAGCGCCGCGGGTGACACATGCGCCGATGTGCTGGCGTCGCCTCGTCAAACTTCATTCTTCGATTGCTTTGTCGTTTTCGTCGCGTTTACTCGTGAAACTGTTTGTATTCGCTGTTTTTTCATAATAGTCGTCGGATTTCTGAAGTGTTTAATGCTTCAGAAGCGCTTACGTCTCATAAAGATGGCGACCGAGTTGACGGACGAGCAGAAGCAGGAGTTTCGAGAGGCGTTCGATCTCTTCGACAAAGACAGCGATGGCTCAATCACGGCAATGGTTCGTTTGGACCTTCTTCTTTCATCGTAGCTCTCTGCTTTGCAGGAACTCGGCACGGTGATGCGCGCGCTCGGCCAGAATCCGACCGAGGCGGAGCTTGTCCAGCTCATCAACGAGGTCGACTCTGACAGTCAGTTTGCAAAGATTTATTTGCTCATTCAACGCTTTCTGCTTCAGGCAATGGCACGATCGACTTCAACGAGTTCCTTGGACTGATGGCGAAGAAGATGAAGACGACGGACAACGAGGAGGAGCTTCGAGAGGCGTTCCGCGTCTTCGACAAGGTTTTAGTCGTTCTTTAGAAGGAACCGAGTTGCAGGACGGAAACGGTACCATCTCGGCCGCGGAGCTGCGGCATGTGATGACGAGCCTCGGCGAGAAGATGACGGACGAGGAGGCGGAGGAGATGCTCGCCGTCGCCGATATCAACGGAGATGGCGTCATCGACTACAACGAGTTCGTGAAGATCATGATGACCAAGTAGGCGGTCGTCTCCTCGGGTGATACTCCCTCAACGACTTGCCTCACATCCCTTGTGCTCTCTTGTTATGTGTTTATGATTGATTTCCATTGTGATGAACAAAGTTTTTGCCTTACATTGTGTTCGAGTACCCTTGGTGTTTTGGCACCTCGATACCATCACCAGTTTTTGCGTTGTGTTGGAGTTGTAGAGTTCGCTTGGAAGAGTTGAAAAGGAATTTTGTTTCCTTGGCCTAAGCCACGGGATATCTAGTCTGACGCTTAGCCTGGCGTTCCCGCTTATTGGAATGGCGACTTCCTCGCTCGGCGCCGAGTCATCAACCGCTTACAATGCACTCAATCGAAGACAACATTCTCACAAAGCCGCATCTTTCCGATGAAATTTACATTTGACGCGACAAGTGTAAAGAAACAGCGCTTTGATTAAAGTGGCAAATTAGAATTCCCGTGGCTTTGGCCAAGAATCGTGTGCTCTGGAGCCTCTGATCAAAGATAAACTTTCTGGTTCAGATATTGAGTGGATAATGCGCTCGTTCATCTTGCTTCTCACTCTTTGTGTCGGACTGCTGGCCGCTCATGAGACTCGTCACGTGGAGGACGAGGTCCATGACCCCGCTCCTCCTCATCTGAAGTACAGCCGTGAAGCCAACGAAAAGGTTCGTCAATCTGTTTGCTTTTCATCTGCATTCCGCGTTCAGTTGGCAAACACCTCTCTTCCTTCCACGTCGGCGGAGGAGGCTCAGCAACAACAAAACGAAGAAGAAATCGCCCTTGAAGAGACCGCTTCTGCACCGACTTCGTCCGCTGGTGCCGCCGAAGACGTGGAGGACACGGTTGTGCCTGATATCGAGCTCGACTCGCCTGAGGAACCGGAGAAGAACTCGACGGAGCCGCACGAGGAGAGAGGCGGCTTTCTTCACAACAACATTACCTACGAATCGGTGCTGAAGGAAGTCGTCAAGCAGCTCGATGAGCACGAATTTCAATCGTGCGTTTGAGACTTTCTCCCGGAATTGTTTTTTTTAGATCTCTCACTTTCCTGAACGTGAAGCGCACACGTCTCTGGACGCTGGCTGTCGGGGCTACGCTGCTCGTTGGCATCCTTCCTTGCCTTCTTCTCTGCTTCATTCCAGTCAAGGTGTGATGC
>JAQIXL010000766.1:0-25057 GCA_034700245.1 Poikilolaimus oxycercus
TGGAAGGTAGGTGGTGGCTAGATGATCGACAAACGTCGCCCACGCCGGAATGCTTGTCAGCCGATAGTAAAGCAGGATCCAAGCTGGGAAGAACAGACAGCCGAATTGAGACAGATTCAGCTAAATATATTTGTTGTTGTTTGATTACGTGTGCGAACCTTCCACTCAATAGCCGAAGTGATCCACTGGTCAACGAAGCCTTCGAGAATCTCAGAAAGAGCGCCGCCCTCGAAGTGGTAGACGCCGCCCCAGAAGAGAAGGACGAGCAGCAGATTAACGGAGAGCCACATAATGAGGAACGCCAGCTAAATGCTTCCTCTTTTGCAGAATAGACCAAGAGAAGACTCACCCGACTGCGACGCTTTTCAGCCGACGTCGTGGCGTTGACGAGGTCGAGCATAGCGACCTCACAATGGACTGGCGACTCCTTGAACTGATGCGGTGTTTTTGTTGCTAACAATCGAGCCAAATGAGCCCTTGGAATGCAAAGTGTAGAGAATGCAAAGGTAATGTAAAAATGAAAAAAAAATAAAAAAGAACTTCATTCAGGGTCACGTGAAAACGGTCATGGAGGTGAATCATCCTATAGCTGACATTCGGCACGGCAAGGAGAGCTGTTGAAATGTTTCCGGAATTGATTTACTTTTGTTGAGACCTTTCAAAACATTGAACAAGACTTGAACGCCTTGATAGGAGTTTTTAACGACGAAGATCCCTGCGAGCGCGCTGTCTTCCCCTTATCAACTTGTCCTCTATCGATCAGCGAGCGGCATGGAACCACTTGTTGTTTAGCGCAGAAG
Organism: Poikilolaimus oxycercus; assembly: GCA_034700245.1. Classification (NCBI taxonomy): domain Eukaryota; kingdom Metazoa; phylum Nematoda; class Chromadorea; order Rhabditida; family Rhabditidae; genus Poikilolaimus; species Poikilolaimus oxycercus. The sequence continues at coordinate 801 of JAQIXL010000766.1, forward strand.
TTTCTTTTCGTATTCGCGTACTTTTAGTCAACTTCCCTCGTTCAGGATGAATAGACCAATTGCATGGATTTCATAGACAATTCCATCTCAAAGATGTTGGCTGATGGCAAAAACAATAACCTGATTTTAAAATGTGAAGATGCTTGAAAATCAAGAACCCTAGCACAATAGCTCTCACGAGCCGCCCAAATTACGTTCTAATTGCTTTAAAAGAAAACTTTCTGCTGGAGATTGCAAGAGAGCAACGTTGAGTACTACATAAACGGGATGTGGTCAGAAGGAGGTTAGATCCTGAAGTTCTTCGCACCAGCAGTTTAGGGTGAACCTGAGTGCTTGTATGTGCTTCTATGCAACATGTGCGCTTCACCGAAATAGCAAAGCGTGGAGTCAGGTAACAATGGGACGTCGTGGCGCAACGAATCTTCCCATTTACCATGCGACGAATTGTCAATCAAGCGGATGAGATCTGAGGTTAGCACTTCGTGTTTCGCAAGCAAGAAAAAAGTTTCTAGCCTGATAAAATGCAACTTCAATGTGGATATTCTTCTATATGACGCAATGAGGAGTTTTTATGCCTTTCAACGACTTTAACGACAACGATTTCGACGTCTACTTATCTTATGCCTCTTCTTTAAGAAAATCTTCAACAAAACTCGAAAACACGCGACTATTTCATTTACGACTGAAATAATTCTTGCTTCGAGGCGTATAATGAACCAAGGTGATCCGGTCAGAGGTTGACACTAAATGTTCACAACCAGAAGAGTGCATTGTGCCTCGTTTGAATCGGCGATCGAAGCCCGTCTCTGTGAGCATTCGTGAATCTCTCAAATGTCATTTTAAAAAGCTGCTTCCAACGTTTGAAAATGCGGCATAATTATGATAGACGCCAATCGAAGCCCATCACAGAATGCTAGTTTTTCGAAACGCAATGAAAGCATTTGAGTTGTTCTTTAAAACATGGTATCCGAATTGTACAATTCCGTCACCAAATAGCAAAAGTCCGAAGATGTTGAAACTCGTCAAACCTAAATAAACGTGTTTGGTTTGCCAGAAAAGTGTACACTTTCATGATAGTTGTCGACACCTCGGCGAGGCATGCGGGCTCCTCTTATCAGCCCGTCTCCAATCGATTCCTCGCCGCAAGGGACATTGACCACACTTAGTTTAGTGTACTTTTTCTCGTTCTCTCATTTTTTTCAAATTGTTATTTCATTGCACTTTTCAGGTTGCATAGTTGCACATTATGGATTCCATAGATGGATTCGATATTGAACAAGAGATTGACGAGTGTCACGGTGCTAGATGGACGCGTACCGGGGAAGTATGATGAGGAAAGGGAGGAAGGTGAGAGGTTCATGATTTACCCGATGGTTGCGGAAAGGTTTTCCGGCCTTGGAACGAACAACTGTTTCTTCAACTGTAAACTTTATTCAGGGTACGAACTCTTGGATCAGACTTTCGGAGTGACAAACTGTTAGAAATTACACACCGATAGTCGGGTGAAAGAGCTTTTGAAGAAAGCAAATCGGTGTGAAAGCGACGTGATTCTTAAGCAGCCAGATCAGACTGGAAATGCGTCTGTTAGGCTCACCCTGAAATTGAGAGATTCATTCAGCGAGCCATTTTTGTGACTTTACGGTGCGTAATGAATTACCTTCGTTTCACACGAGCAACTTGCCTTCTTTAGTTGACCGTAAACTGCCAAAGCTCTCATCAGTCGTCAAATGCTCATCTAATTGAAACAGCTGCACAGTAACAACTTTGCTGTACCGAGAGTCAAACTTCTGCAACCAGCGCAACATGATGTCACAAATACACAATAATGATATCGCATAGTGCATCGTGATGATAGCATCGATAGAGGTTCGACCCTGATTCGTTCTTGTACCCGCAAATTTAGAGAGAAAACGATGCACTTTTATTGTCACACATTCTATCATCGGATTGTGCACACTTTGATCTGTTTCATCCACACAAGCTGCTTGAATCGTTTCTAGCAATAAGTATTTCCTTGCGAATAAACTCAAACTTCTTTATGACTTGCCCTGCTCACGCCATTAATCGAAGGCGGTGTGACGCGCGAGTCTGCCTCGCTTATCAGTTTCTGTTGATTAAATCGATTGCTCATCCTTCCAGTCTGTTAGACACGCTGTCTTTTTGTCATTCGCAATTACTCGAGTTGGGCAACCTTTTGCTTTCAGATCAATAGATTGATGGAATGGATTCTGTAGACGAATTCGTTTGATGTCGCACAAGATGAGAAATTTTCTTGCACTATTTTGCGGCAAATTGGTGCGAAGAGGAACAACTAGCGTGTGAAGCTTCCAGATTAAAGGTAAATAAGTTCTTTAGCTAATTCAATCTGCCAACTAGGCTGCAACCACATGTTCGTGAAAACAGTGTTCAAAAAGACATGCCAGATTACTAACAAGCTCGGAACTACTCTTCGCGTTGTGTTTGGGTTTGTTGATTGCATTTGAATAAACTGTTTCAGTCAAGTGAATAATTCAAGCGACGTCTAAACCAACGCGAATTGTAAATGGTAGCGATATCGTCAGAGGTTGGCCGTTTGTGTTTTCGCAAATATTGCTTTTAGGTTAAAAAAATATGTGATCTTCGAACAAAGTACTTGATGCCGTTTGAGGTTTCTTTGGCTTTTGACGACTTAAAGCCTAAATAATAGATTTCAAGTTGTAGAAAATCCCCCGAATGTCATCTCATCGTCAGCAAGGTGCGGTCGGGTGTGATCGCTTCGACAAAACTTCGATGAACCATACTTCTCTTGTGACTTGGATAAAGCATATCTTATTGCCATGCTGAATACAAAAAAATTCTCCCTTTGCATTTCATTCGGCGGATGAAAACCGGTCTCTGGAGAGAAGATTGATAAGCGTGCAACGGTGCTCCAGTTTGGAAAAAAAATTGAGCCTAATTGTTGGCCTATCTTCTTCTTCTGATTCCCATTTGCCAATCACTATGGATTCGCATCCCACCAGCAAATTTTTTGGTCGCTCAATCGAAACTCAGCTTCGATCAGTTTTCACTTCAAGCGGTAAAGTTTTTATCGTTCCATACTTTTTTACAATTCAATTCAACATTCAACTTTTGCAATTCGACAGACGAATTGACATATTATTGTGCATGTCTGCTCACACGAGTAGATGAAGTGGCGCGAGGCACGAGGCAGCCTCTTATCAGTTGCTTACTTGATCGATTCAGCTTCCCCATTGGAGAAGCCCGCTTCATTTCACCCGCTCTTATACAAGTTGCCTAATTTTGCTTTCAGATCATTAGGTTGATTGAATGGATTCTGTAGACGAATTCATGTTAGCGTTGCCGGAAATGAGACGTTTTCCTACAATATCGTGTAAAAGACTACATCGTCAGAAGAACAACAACAAGTAATACAAATTGTTTGCGTTTTCCGTTTTGGCGCCAAAATCAGTTCTTTAGCTGATACCACAAATTCGGCAAACAGAATTTTTCTGCTTGATTGAAAGCTGATTCAACAATCAAAAGTAACAAAACACAGCGAAAGAAACTCCTGAGCGATTTACTTCTGGGTTTGTCATTTCATTCGAGTCAACCACGTCTTGATTCAGTTTAACATTCTGAAAGTGGTTCTTCTATCAAATCCACCGAGGGGCAAGTGCCTGCTTTTCGACAAAACGCCGTTGAACTAATACGTTCTTCAACAAATGAAGACATGTCTTCAAATAGACTACGATATAGCTCTTAGAAACGTTCACAACTACCAACTTGCGCTATTTTCCGATTTATCCGACATTTTATTCTCGCGGTTTATTTTCGATCCTCGTCGACACTCAGGATTTTCAATTCTCGCCACAAAAAGCAAACTACAGCAAGTTGGCAGTTACAGACAATTGGAGAATTACTAACGCTCTTTCGCCAGCAGATGAGAAAAATCATCGGCAATTTTGAAGAGAATGTGACACCGAGACCTATGCAAGGAGATCCCTACAAATGTGGTTTGAATGTTGTAAGCTACGAGTGTTCGTTGTGCTTTGATCTTAACGTTAGTAAAGCGCAAGAAAACATTGTCAGCTACTGAGCATCAGGCCAATAAGACATGGTTTCTTTGGAAAAACATGGAATGTAAACGATTGCCTCTGAAATAAAGCGTTTTTGTTTTGTCATTGTCGATCTGATTACCTTTCACCGAAATAAACAACCGCGCGGCCCCGATTTTTCCTGTTCGCGTATCTGGCTGAACTCAATGCGACACGAGGTAGCCTCTTATCAGTTGAAGCCATTTCGATCGATTCTACTAGTCCGACGGACGCGCTCGCTCTACTTTCACCCGCTGTTACCTTCTAAAGTTTGACCAGTTTGTTGTTTTCAGATCATCGTTAGATTGATGAATTGGATTCTGTAGACGGATTCACATCGGCGGAACTCTAGATGAGACATTCTATCACAACAGCATGCGGAAGAAATACTACGAAGGTAATAGGTTCTCCGAATGACTTGCATTAAGTAGCTAACGCTCTCCCTAACTATTAATACAACCACCGTATATGCTTGGCTAAAAGCTGACAAAAGATACGAAAGCGATGAGAGCGGAACTCCACGACAATGTGGCGTTGGGTTTGTCGTTTTCGCTTCGAGAAACGATTGGTATTTTAGCGGGCATAAAGTGAATAACCGAAGGGGCGTGAAAAACTAACCTAGTGAGAAGGACTAGCTCCAGTTGTTAATCATGCGGCGAATAGTAAACGGTCCGGATGAGATCAGAGGTTAGCAGCCCGTTTTTTGCAGACAAGAAAACGTTTCTAGTGTAATAAATGGCAGCTTTAAGGCGAATATTTGTTTATTTGACACCGTGTGAGGTTTTTTTCATATTTTTCAACAACTCAACCCGTCAACGGATTCAATATCGCTAATAGATAGTTGGAACTAGCAAAACATCCTCTGTCTCTTCTTCGTCGGACATGATATCTTCGACAAAACTCTAAAACATTTCATCATTTTCTTTATGACTGAAATAATATCTGCGTCGAGGCGCATTAAGAACGAAGGTGATGTAGTCAGAGGTTCGCAATTCAATTTGTAACACAAAATGATTGTAGGAAAATTTGTGCTTCAAAATCACGGCTTAAGTCTTAGAAGACTCAAATTATCAATGAGCTAGCTGTCTCCAAAACATTGTTGCCTATTCCCTTTCACAATCAACAGCATAATTGCTTGGACGAATTTCTGAACACAAACTCTTCAGACTTCGATGACTGAAATAAAGCTTTTTTTCTTACAAAATCTCTAAAATCGTTCAACATTTATCTATTGAAAAGCTAACGACATGCATTGAACAGATCAAAGCCGGTCTTTGGTCTGGAGAGAAGATTGATAAGCGTGCAGCGTGGTTCCAGTTTCGGCCGGCGTGCTCCTGCTGCCACTCCTACACGTTTCACCTTGCCCAAGTGCGGCTTTCAAAGCTCTCTTTTTGGTGTGAATCTACTATTACATCAGCTTCTTTTATTGGTAGTTGAAGAGCCAAATCTATTGAGCTCAATGCTAGTCTGTTTGCTTCTTCTGATTCCCATTTCTCATTCAATTAGGATCCGTATCCCGCCAGCAAATTGTTCGGCGGCTCAATCGATTCTGAGCTCCTATCAATTTCCAATTCAAGCGGTATGATGTTGTGTCGCACAGTTGTGCTTGTAGAATGTCGGTTGCAATTCAACGAACGAACTAACTGTGGGTTCAATCACCGTCGGTATCAACGGCAATGCTGGATCAGTCTCAGGTGCCGCCGTGCCTGACTTGTTCTATGGAGTCCATGTGTGGTTTCTGCTTTCTGGCGTAGAGTGTTTAGTACGCGGCACGAGCTCTCGGTGCAGGACAGTTCTCATGGGACGGGCTCACAAAGCATCAGCCGCTGAGCGTGCCGACTCGAAGTGAAACCCGAAAAGCGCCTCAGTGAGTGGGAAGGGATCGTGAGTCGAAGTTCAGGATTCGCTACTTCGGCAACGTTTGCACGCCCAGTTATTCGTTTGCCTTCTGGCAATGGGAGCAGTGGTCCGTCTTTATCGACTGGCTTGCCTTCAGTTCGTTTTCCTTCCGTTTTCGAAAGCTTGCAGACGGCTTCAACATGGCGCTTGCACACGGCGGTCAGGAATACATTTGGTACGAGGTGTGGAAGGAATTTGGAATCTCTGACCAAGGCATCAAGGCTTTCTTCACCGGGCCCGGTTTCTATGCATGGTTGGTTGTTGACATTCACTCAAATGAAATTCAGGCATCGAATGGGAAACCTCAAAGGCTGGGGTGGCCCTGTCTCCATGGACCATCTTCAACAAGAGTTCGATTTGAACAAGAAGATTGTTGCAAAGATGGTCTCATTGGGTATTGTGCCGGTGTTACCGACCTTTGCTGGATTTGTTCCTGATGAATTTCTGCAGTGAGTTTCCCCTTTCCACAAGCAAGCTTCAGGCGCTACCCTTCGGCTTCCACTACGAGAGGACCAACGTGGAACCATTTCTCGGATCAATATTCGAGGGTGGCCTTCTTGGATCCAATAGATCCGCTTTTCCTTGCAATTGCCAGACGGTTTATGGAAAAGGTAACAAAGAGCTTAGTGTTGAATCCTTTCAGCAACTCGCCTACTATGGCAACGTCACTCACGTCTTCAGTGCTGATTCTTTCAATGAGAACAAGCCGTCTTCGTGGGATCCCGATTATATGAGAGATGTGGCACGGGGAATCTACGGCGGCTGTGCGGCTGTCGATCCTGATTGCGTTTGGTTACTCATTAACTCTTTCTTTCACCCCTTGACTCCAGGTTGATGCAGGGCTGGATGTTCCACTTTGACAACTGGCCGGCTGATGCTGTTCGTGGGCTGGTTTCCGGTGTCCCTATAGGCAATCTTCTTATTCTGGATCTCTTCGCTGAGGATGTTCGAAGCTTTTTCCAGTTTCACCAGTGGTTCAGCATCCTCAATACACAAAGTTTGACGGTTATTATGGCCACGCCTGGATTTGGTGCATGCTTCATGACTTCGGTGGTCTTCAGCAAATGCGGGGCAGCTTTGATCGCGTCAATTCGGTTTCAACTTCGATTCGGGACAACGTTTTAGGGTTACCAAGATGCGTTGAACTACCCAAACTCGACCATGGTCGGGGCTGGCATCACAATGGAAGGAATCTCTCAGAATTATGCGATTTATCAGTTCTTCATTGACCGCATGTGGAGCCAGGATCTCGTGAACATCTCGAGCTGGTTTGACTTTTCGCTGTGAAACGATTGTTTAGGGTTCACGACTTTGTCGTTTCGCGATATGGTGAAGATGATCCAAATGCTCAGAAAGCCTGGAGCATCCTAGCACAGACACTCTACTCGGAGCCATATGACGCGTTAGTGATCGAACTACAAAGTGAGACTCGTTTAGAATCAATCACAGGCACGATATCTTTGTCTTCCGTAGGCCGACCTTTAATGCGACAGTTCCAGTAAGTTCGTGAAACTTTATGAAACTCTTGCAGTATTGGTTCGATGCTTCACAGCTCACACTTGCTGCCACTCTCCTTCAAAATCTTTCATCTAAATATGGGAACAACGCGCTTTTCAAGTGATTCGTTCATTATTTTTGTCTCAAGAAGCTTCAGAATTGACTTGGCTGATGTGATTCGTGAAAATGTTCAAACGCAGATCGGCAACGTCATCATTCAAGCCATTTATCGGGCGCAAAATACTGCGAATCGAACGGTTTGGTCTTTTTCGATGACACAAAAAAGTGTAGTTGTTCGACGACGCCTGGCATCGCCTGAAAATTGCCTTCACCCAACTTGACGGCAATTCAAGTTACGGACTTGATGTACGCTTTGCGTTTACAAAGGAGAAAATCTTCAGAAATGGGTGCAACAAGCTCGAGCCAAGGGAACAACTCCAGACGAGGCAGATCTTTTCGAGATGAACGCGAGGAATCAAATTAGGCACGCAGTTTTATAGTCAAGAGAGTGCTTAGTGGTTGGGGACCTCTCGGAGAGATTAACGATTACGCTCACAAGGAGTGGAGAGGAGTGGTAGCCGAGTATCATGCACAAAGATGGAATGTCTTTTGCCAGGTTCGAGCTACGTAACCGTTTTGCTTGAAACAAATGGTGACAGGCCATAAACGACAGCTGGCCGGCGCAACCAGCCCAGTCGGTCATTGACAGCCGATGTGTTGAAGAAGTGGAGCGCCCGTTTTCTCGTCTCATTAGTTCGAACTCGCAAACGACCATAATCGGCACTCAAGCGACGCAAGCGACGCAAACTGCACAAACTACAACAGCAACAAAAGGATTTCCGATTTCCGCTTCGTCAAAGTTAACTTTGTTGGCGGTAGTGCCATTTTTACTATAGGAAAAGTTTGGCAACAGATGAAAATGAATAAAAATTTGCTGCGAAAGACAAAAGCGCCACCGAGAAACTGCAAGCACCTTACCTTGCAGACATTTCTTGCCGGCCTTTTTTAAATGTTGTAAAAGGCCATGGCCATTGACAGCCCTAGAGCGGTGCGTCAAAAACGGCGTGTCGCCGAATATTAAAATCCTCCGCAGAAACGCGCACGCTGGATCACTGTCTCGTTCTCTTTCTTCTCTGTCCCCTTCGCGTTCCATCGTCGTCGTGCAGCACAGACCTCTGCCGCTCGCGGCAGGCCACGTCACTCTTTGGCTGTTTAGAACCTTTTTTGTTTTGTTGAAAATGATGCATAACAATCTTTTTTGCAGGACGTTTGTTAGCTGCGTTACATTGAAGCTCAATAGACGAGTTTCTCGTTAGTTGATGTCGGATTGCAAATGAATAACTTCTAATCGCAATGTGTGGAAAAGGTTTTTGCGATGTAATAATCTACAAGTACTATAATCATTCTCGCAATTCGGTATGCTAATATTTACCACCAAAAATCCCTTTTGGGGCACCAGCAAAAGGAAATTGTGTTGTGTGCGAGAGTCGTGCGCATCGCGCTTTTGAACGAAAAGTTCTTTCGAGCGCGCACCGACTGTTTATCTGATAGGCAGGAAGCTTGTTAGAAAAAATAGCAAGGTTCGTGAAACAGAGTGACCAGGCGACTTCCAACTAATGTATTGTAGTTGTCGCAAACCGTAACCTTATCCTCCGTGCGAAAAATCTGGTTTGAACTGTGCAACTTCATCAAGCTCTTCGACTCTGACTTGATCGAGGAGACTTTGGCCGTGAAGTTTTAGCTCGAATAGTCGAAGACTTTTAAGCATAAGGAGGCTCCGCGAACAACTTCTGAGGCAGGTTTCATTATTCATCGACAGCGTGAAAACAACTTTTCACTTAGTTGTTGCGCACACCGGACCAGATGTCAATATGCGATGCTAAATGGTTTGAAAGGTGCAACTTCCTTGCGGTCTACGGCTCAATGAGATTCCGTATCTGCTTGTCGCTTTTATGAGCGGGCGAACTTCCTGACACTGCTCTACTCAGAGTCCTTCGTGCAAACTATTTTGCGTCTCGGGCAGTAAATATGATTTTGTAGAACATTTTTCTACAGCTGAGAGGCCAATGCGTTGCCTAGCGGCATGAGACATTGATCCTGTTCATGGCACCCTGCCTTCGAACCTCCGTCGAATGGATCAATTCTCTCCTGAATGGAGACGTCACGCGCTATCCCTTCCCCACACCATGTTTACCACGGCGCCGGGCCGCTGTCGTGTCACACAGAATTTTTCGGAATTTTTTTCGGTTTTTGAAACGCATTGCTTTCTTTATTGCTACGAGTTTAGCCATATTGCAGCAGTTTACACTTGGACTAATTTTTTAAAACCGCTCTTCTAGTGTCCCATTCATATTTCCCTATCTGAATTGATTTTGAGAGCGAGCTGATCGCGTCGCCGAGCGCCTCTCTTCTCCCCCTCCCCACTCTCACAGGAGCGCACACTGCAGAACCCGGCTTGATGCGATTCTCGTCTTTTTCGTCTTTTCTTTTGCTTAAATTGTAATTTTCTTTGCAGATGCCTTCACATAAGTTTCTGCAACATCTTCATAGACAAGCTGTTCGACTGGATAGGCGAAAAAACGCTAGAAACTGAATTACTACCAGCACAATCTCATGCAATAACGTTGCACGGATAACGCGTGATCAACTGGCACCAGTAGTAGAAAGTCAGTTCTTGTATGCGTGTGCTAAATTAAGCTAAAGCGTACTTCCTTGAGGCCGGAGTGTGAATTCATGCTTCGAACAGTGATCTACTAGTCGTAAGTGCTGTGATTTGTTTCAATTTAAACTTAAAAAAAATGCTTCATAGGATAGCAGCAATCACCGAGTGAAGAATTTTGTTACGAATGCGTCGTCTTAATCGCAAGAAGTTTATTACAACAGAAATATTTTGGTAAGTCAACGATCTCTTGCAAATGCTTGTAAGAAACGGAGAACATGAGATAAAGGAGAAAATTGTTTACTGTAATTTCGCTTCCCAATTTAAGAGGTGCCAATCTACATCAGATTTCAGTTTGAAACGGCCTGGTGAGTCGTTCTGTGAGAAGACGAATAATGTCTTCAGAGAACGTGCTCGAAAACATCTGAGAACTATATTGGGCTTTTGCGGGCGTCCACGCAAGACAATTAACTGCGATTACTCTTCTCATGTGGCCTCGAATGGATAAAGAACGTTTATTTTAATTGACTATGACTGAGAACAATCAACAGTACCTGAAGTGGGCATGAGTGTCAGCGCAGAGCTCACAGTCAGCAAACAAAAAAGGCCTGCCTTGAAAAGCACTGTCCTGCATTAATATCCTTCACTGATACGTCCACAAGAACCACAAAGACAGCAACCTCGCTTAAAGGATAAAGTATAGTAAAGTCGGATTCTTAATCGGAGCATGGTCAGTTCCTCGTTGATCGGTGATTTCACTTGAGGGCGTCCGCGTCACTTGAGGGCGTCCGCGCAGGACTACTGCCTCCTATTATCCTCCGCATAAGGTCTCGAAGCTGATAAAGATTTGTTTTAACCAAGTATGCACAGCTAAACTAGGCATAAATGCCATTGTGGATGTGTAACTGCTGCTACGTCGAATTCATATTGCAATCGCACAATTTCGCAACGGATCATCAGTAACGCTGATTTTGGACTCGACTCGGGCTCAATCGTTTTTGAATTGTCCCGAAACATCTAATGCTGTAGCATCGAAGAGAATTGGGCGCTTGTCAGTTGTTGTAGTTTCTCTACCTTCTCCACAACGGAATTGGGTCTCCACTGAGAGCGCCGTCGCATATTAAATCCTCCGCTGAAACGCGCACGTTCTCTCCCTGTCTCCTTCCCTCTCTGTCAGCTTTGACACCTCATCGTTGCCATTGCAACAGGGGGGGGGGGGGTCACAGCCGCTCCCTGTGGGCCACGTCGCCATTTGCCCGTCTCTTTTCATCGTTGTCGCGTTGTTTTCTTGAAATGCATGCTCGAAAATCCTTGTTGCAGGACGCTTGTACGCAGCGTCGCCATAATTAAAGCTGAATAGACGAGCTTCGTCATCCCCAATATGATATCAATGTGAAAGAAGAAGATAAGAAAGGCGACTCTCTAAACCGTCGAAAATCCTGCGAACTAGTCTGCCTCTCTACAAATTATAATCGCATTTCGGTGGGCTATTTGCAAACCTAAGATTTGATAATTCAGTGGCACGTCCGAAATGAAAGCGCGTCTACTGCGACCATCGAATTCGCAAACGCTATCAACAGCTGTTAGGGTGATGATGGTTATGGCTGCATTTTCAGCCTTAAAAGACATGAGGCTATGCGTTTTGAATCAACAAATAAACCTTTAAAAGAACAAACGTGATCATTCCAGTGTACAATGGCACGCAATAATGTTACTGTTGCTGGCGGGGCCCCTTCCAAATGATAATCGAGCGTTGTCGAGCAGATCAATTTTCTCGATGGACACGTCGTGCGTAATCTCTTACACTCGCCAGGCTTGCCACCGTGCCGAGCTGATGCTAAATAGATAGAATTTTCCAATGGGCCCAGCTTCTGCGGAAGCCGGCCCCGTTTCATTGATTTTTTTAGCGGCCCGAGTCCCTCGTCAAACGCCTCACATCTCTCTTCTCCCTCTCCCCTCTTCCGCTCTCCGCCGCAATACGTTGTTTGCCATGGGTTTCCCTCGTGGGAAACTTGGTTTTTCGCTTCTTTTCCTGGCTTCTGTTTCGTCCCAACGCCTTTCAAGCATTTTATAGTGCTTTTTTGCAGATACCACTTGTAAACAATGGTGCAGAAGCTTCATAAATAAGCTTTTTGGAATGGAAGAAGCAGAACCATGAGAAAAACTCGTATGCATATGCACAGGATCGATGTGGAATATCAGCAGTTATGGAACGCACTCACTCGCGTGATGCACATGAAGGCGTAATTAAGTGGCTGTCATACGTAATGGGGCACTCGTTTGGGGGCGAAATGTGAACGCCCTGGAAGCCAGCTCGAAGGACGATGTGTATTCATTTATGCAACTAATGGCCGTGAGTGCTTGAATATCGAAAAAATGTCAACTGAAAATGATGGTTGTAGGCTAGCGGCAATCACGGAAGAAAGAGTTTGTCGTAAGAAGCCAACAAAGGGCAGGAAATTTATTACTTCTAAAATGTTTATGTAAGTCCAGTATTTCTATTTCCCACTGTTGTGTGTTCAGCAAGTGGAATCCAGGTTAACAACGGATAATATTACCACAAGACACTCAAGGACACACCATCGCAAATCATTTCTCTCCTTTAACTGGTACGACGATAAGAGAAGAATCTTGGATAAGAATAAACAGTTTGTGTGTTCGAGGCAAATAAAACAAGTTTTCATCTAGTTGCAATCTGTTGTTCCCTTCATGATGTTTTTTATTTTGTTTAGTCGAATTGGATTGAGGATCCTGAAACTTCCTGAAAGCTTGCAGAATTTTATTTAAAAATAGGCTGTCTCTGTAGTGCTGGCTGAAAAATGGCAATAGTTGCTTGGAAGGGCGATCATCAGAAACCTCGGCGGGACGCCATTAAATCGGACGCCCGCTCGCTCTCACCGTTCTCTCTTTCTCTGCCGTGTTTGTCATGCAACGAGATGTCTAGCGTGTCGAAACACGCGATGTGGCAATGTTGTGCTGACTTGTTTCCGTCGCTGTTTTGTTTCTCCCCGTCCTTTTCACACTTTTTTCACGATTCTTCATTTCAGATGCCGTATAGATCGTGCAACTTAGTCGAAGCTTAATAGACAAGCCTTTCGACTTATTCGGACAAAGACACTAAGAACTTCAATTTTTGAAGAGGAAATGTACCACGAAAATGGGCGATTTTAATCTGTTAAAAATCAATATCGCGCGGCAAGTTTTTGCTGATTCTAAGGACAAAATTCAGATGAGCCTTTATCGGGCACAGCTTCGGGTCCAAATTAACGATCGGATTTAACAGCACGGTTCTGCTCTTTTTTGCAGTCTTCTCGAAAGCAGCGTCGCCTCATAGAAGTTCAATAGAGCTAAACATAGATGGCTCTGTCATTAATCTATTGAAACCAAAAGATGTCATTATTTCGTGAAGGTATGCTACTTGTTTGCAAAATATTCGACAATTTTGGGGAAACTTCCGAAATGAAGGCGAATGTGCCGCGATCGACATTAACAGCAGGAATTGGCCAAGCAGAATTCGCTAAAACCATGAACGACTATGTGGTTTACGATGGCTTCTCGAAGGGCTTTTAGGAATGGTCTCAAAGTCTGTTGGTAACATGAACAAGGTTTGCTTCACGTCGCAAACAAGCTAGATCCTTCTAGGAAGCTGCAAACCGGTCGAGGATAAAACGTGCGAAACAGATTGGAACGAAACGTGCAACTTCATCTAAATCCACGAGTCAAAAATCTTTCAATTGTGAATCAATAGACTTTGTTGTATTGCCGTCATCGAAAGGCTCCCCCATTTTTCTGTTTTTTTTTTGCACAACAATAAATACTAATGCATAGCTAGAATTATGCAGCTAAAAATGCTCGCCAAACGTTTCAAGAGGTCACAAACATATATTGAGACGAGCATTTTCAATGTGGTTTTCCTTTTGAGATAATTTTTATGCACGAAGCTCCCGCGGAAACCTGCTTGTCGAATTGATTGTTGCTGTGAGAGAGCCGAGGGTCTCCTTCCCCCTCTACCACGCTGCAGAATTTGTTTGCTCGTTGCGACGTCCTGAGACGCGTTCGCCGTGCGCTGCGATGATGAGCGCTTTTTCCCTTACCGCGATGTTTTTTTTTCGGGTTCACGTTAATTTTCGTTGCAGGTGCCCTCGTAGAAAGTGTCGAAAAGCAGCATAGACAAGCACAATGGCCTACTGAAAGTTTTTGGTAAGCTCAATGTTGTTCTTCCTTGTTCTTTCTAAAGCGTCGATGAACATCAAGGATAAACCAGCTCTTGCTCTCAACACGTTCAACGCAGCATCCTAGCCCACGGATCCCTCTACTTTTGTTTCGCTTCGTAAAGTGTCACAAAGTGATTACTGGAATCTGAATAAAAGAAATTGTTGTTCTCTCTTCTGGTTGTTCACGTCGACATAGGTTTTGAGACCAACCCCGGAGGCAAGAGATGAGATCACACCGCGAGGGAGCTATCCAACACTGCACAATATCACGGGCCAGGCAGAAACCTGCACGGTCGAATTGATTTTGTGGGGGCGCTGGGCGCCCCATGCCACGCCGTCAGTCTCGGCGCAGGTTTCCATAGATATGCACGTTCTCAGTTGTCACTCTTCTTTTATCGTCTCGCGTGCTTGCCTCTGTGATAACTATTTCAATTTTTAGGGCCCTTATGCATCTCTCTTCGATTGATATTCCCCTAAATGGAATATTTATGTTTTAACGCCGGACAAGAAGATCATCGCCTCCATAAAATGAATCGTGCTTCCGTCTTGTGGACTGTTCACAAACACAAAAGAGTGCCTTTTTACCGACACGTAGGCATAGAAGTATTTTATCCCGATAAGTTCTACACTGGTAAGTTTGAGCCATAGTTTTAATCAGACCGCAAAACCAGGGAGCACATACGCGTTTTGAAAGTGCGATAGAGGACGAGCATTTGTGCGATTATGGCAAGCCAAAACAGGGCCCAAGTTCGGGAGTTTATTCAGCGTCGTAAGGCAGGACAACGCGCCTGTGATATCGACTGTCTTCTGTCACTATCATGGTGTTGAAAACATATTAGCAGCTCGGATAAAAAGATTTAATTCATACTTTCACGCACTGCACGAGGACAGCATTGCTCGGACGGAAACGCTGCTCCACTGAAATGGGCTCGTTCTCTCGCTGTCCTTCACTTTCTCTGCCACACAGCGGGGCCTCTGAAATGAGAATGGAGGCGCCGTTAAGCGGATCATTTCTCTCATGAATGATCACGTGCCTATTGTGTCCTCTCGTCCCGTTTGTCATGGCGACGCTTTCGTGCCACCCACGTTTTCCATTGCATCGTCTTGTACAGGCAAGCAGGGAAAACATGAACAAATGACACCCGGAGAAGATTATTTAGTGTTATTGTTAGAAACACTAGGTTACATCCCCACTCCATAACCGACACGGATTCCATACTTGAGCTGATTGTGATTTTCTGCATGCGACAGAGACGCATCAATTTGCCGCGGCGAGGGTCTCACTCAAATGCAATCGGGCGTCGGCGCGGTGGTGCGTCCAGTCCCAATTTTTCATGTTCTCTTGTAACAGGAGTGCGCACTCTTATCGCTCTTCGCGTAGCAAACTTCGAATTGCGCCAATTTAGTTTCGCTACATAATTGACGTCTTCAGAGGCACATAGAATGCTAATGATCGTCGAAGTCCGTAAACTGGCTTTGACGAGCGAGCTTTGCTCCTTTGAGATGACATCCACGATGAGTTTTCACAAGCATTCTGGAATTTTGATCGCCCGGAAGACATCAGAAATATAGAGGTATTTCTCGCAAAGGAGAAATCTTTTAGAGCTTCTGTGGCGTGTACGACCCACCTGACTTCTTCGACTACGATAATCCGCATATGTACGAAAATCTTTGCGTAAGTTCCTCCCCGATCTTTGCAACTTCCGCATCACTTTTGTGCGTTAAGGCATTTAGGGGAAGAAGGGTGCCGTGCGAGACCAAATTTAAAGCCAAAAAGAGGGTGGTGCTACGAAATTTTTGTTAATCTTTCAAGACAAACAATTTTAGAAGTTCATTGATGGCGTAATTGAAATCGCCCACGCAACATCCGGGCAACTAACCTTCAACAATTTCTCCAGCGCACGCAAGAGCAAATTACATTGGAACAACAGTTTTGCAACTAACAATAAAGCTCTTTTAAATTTTTCCTCCACCCTTGTATGGAAAATAATGTGTCAACACTGTGTGTAAACACTTAAATAAGCTTCTTCGTTGCATCAGTACTGCATTGCTGGATGTTCAAAAGCGGAACTGACAAACAAAAGGAAGATTGTTGCAATAATCGTGGGCACGAATAGAACTGACGAAGGGACGTCCGCTGGGTTTCAGCGTTCTGCCGGAACTGGGCTCGGTTTTTGGCGAAAGCGACAAGCTGAAAAGGGGGAAAACCATAGCGTCGTTTTCTTCTCCTGAATGGATGGAGAGACATCTGGGTTTAGTCTCACGTCGCCGAAAGTGCACCTCACGAGGGGGCCAGGTGGGCCCTTGTTGCGCCTTGAGAATCTCGCTGGGAGGCCCGACCGGCAGCTAGTCGGCCATGCGCCTCTTCATGTTTTCGCTATTAGCCTCATTGACCCGCTACACATCTTTAGCCGATCCCGACGCTTGCCCTTCTGCCTGGCAACAATCGGTATCGGATCAGGGCAAATGCTACTTTGGATTGGGCTTCATCGGTCTGCTCGTGATTGGATTTGGCCTGATGGACAGGTGGCCACGTACCTGAACTGGGACGTTGGTCAACCGACTGAAGATGGTGACTGCGTGTACATGTCTTCTTCAAATGGAAGGTGGAATGTTATTGCTGATTGTGACACTCCAATGCCGTTTGTTTGCGAATACTACCCGCCCGCTACAACAGTCGGGCCCATATAGACTGCGAGAACGACTGTTTGGGAGTTCGTTTTGATAAACCGGAGGAAAGCTGACTGACTGACATTTTTCACCTCCAGTCAGCCTTCAGGGGCTTTGGTGATTCACCCACTTTGGTTGGCTCTTCTGTTGATTCAACTGACAGCAGCGCAAAAGTGTTCTCGATGGTTCCACACGCCCATGCGGCAGAGACGCATCGATTCGAAGAGACACTGCCACGTTATCTGCGTGGCGACCTCGGCGTCGTTGGCAGCTCTCGAGTTCGTCGAGCGTTACATTAGACTTTTTCGCAAGTTTCGTTCTAGATGTGATGTTGTGTGAAAATTAGCGCAATAGCTTATTGATTGTTTGCAGAGGCGCATACAATGTTAATCGGAGACCCGTAAATGGATTTCCCTTGGTGACGCAATAAAATGAAACTGTTCATGAAGTGACAAGAATCAACGTATGTAAGAAATGCCGTAATAGACAGTCTTTCGGTATGCATTCATTTTGTGCCTTCTGGCAATTTTCTCTTTTCTGGATGAAACCACCGCGTTAATGGACACTCCTTGGGTGGGGCCGGATGATGTGGAGATGTTTGGCTCTCGAATCAGGAAACTTGGCAAAGATCAGAGCAACACTTTCGGTACTCGTGGCACTCATACCCAATTTGCAGCGAAAATCATCCTGGCGCTGAGCAGATGGAGCTGTCGCCAGGTGATCGAGACAGAATTGATCTGGTGCGACGAAATTAGGTAGAGAACCACGGCTATGAAAACTTTCTTTTCGTCAGAAAAACTGGAAATGATCTATGGCCACTCGTTAGTTGGAGCAAAGTGATTTGAGTCATCAACGTGAGGATATAATCGTCTCTAGTTAAAGAGCTGAGGACTATCGTGCGCAAATTTTTCGAAGGCAACTGGAAGTGTAGCCAGATAATCACTGGCGAATGCACCTGAAACTCGGAAATTTTTCATAAGTTTTTTTCCTCAATGAAGTGTTTGCTTGGTGCGTGTAGACAGTGAAATAAATTTTTATTTGTGAGCCGTGAAAATACATATGCCCATAGTCACAGTCTGGAACAACACCTTTGATTTTTCTGTGTCATCACAGTTTGTTCCCCCAACAGTCTTAATTTCTGAAGAGTCCCTCCAGAGCGTACAAATAAAGGTGCCATGAATTTCGCGATGTGTTTTGAGTGCGCGCCAGCACGCGATGCGCGCCATCGGGGGGCAGCCGTCTCTCGCCGCTGGGCTCTCCCTTTTACGTTTTGACATGAACTTCGTTTCTTATCCGCGTGATTTCAAGTAACGCGATTTGAATAGAGATTTCAGTTCAACATATTTGTTTGCAGCAACGCGTAGCCCATTGCAAAATAACGTCGTGAATACGTTTCGGCAGGATCTTGTTACTTTTTATACGAGAAAGCTTTTTTCAAGAAAAGAAAAGACGCATTTACAACTAAATTCGGTAAGTCATTCTGTTGCCTAAATGTTTTTTAGTTGCGACGGCACATTCATACTAGGACATAGCCTTGGTGGGGCCTTGTTAATATAAAGCAGTCACAAGAGAGTAGATCTGCATGTTTATGGATGCACCAATGTTCAATCCAAGGTTTTTTCAACTTCTTTTCAACTTTCCCGGTCAGGGGAGCATCATTTGACTTCATCGGCCATTCACTAGGAGGCGATTGAGCAGATTTTCTGTCGACCACAAGTTTTGAAGATGAAAGTCGATCGCTGGGTCTTCGAGAATAAAATTTTTGACTAAAATTGTTCGCAGTGTTTTCATACAAACATCCTCTTAGATCCTTCTTGTAACCTCCGCAAATGACGTTGCCGTTCCGGCGGCCTCTCGCGGGCCTTCAAACAGCATCGATTCTCCCAATGCGTGTTTGCCACGTTCGCCAGCAGTGTCGCCATCCCTCGCTCTCTTTTCATGCTCGTGCCCAACTTTCAAAGCTCCTTCATTAGAAATTCTTCGCCCTTCACCAATCGTTCGCTTTCAGAAGCACGTGGAATGCTGTTGAATCTTGTTGTCTGTAGATGATGACGACAAATTCTATGACGATTATAGGAACGCTCATGCCAAAAGAAAGTTTAGGCACAGAATTCCCATGTACTAGAAGCTGATCGGTAAGCGCTTACGTTTTTGGCACCAATGATCTCCCAGAAACGACAAACTCTTCTCATTGGACACAGTTTCGGTTCTGCCGAATAAGGAGTGCTGCAAGGAACTGGCAGTGTGGATATTTTCTCGCAAGTAGCTCGACGAACAAAGTAGATGGCTAGAAAGGACGGCTACGAACGCCCACGCCCTCTCAAAGAAGCATTTTGCTCTGACCAGTACCAGTTTTGAGTAAGAAGCACTTTTCTAGCGGCAATTTTAGCGCTAGTGGCACACTATCGCATTCGCGTCTACATTCCCTTCAGTGCGAAGGGATTTGCGACCTGATCACATTGCGCGATAATGATTGTTAACAACGATAAACGGCTTTACAGTAAATACTTGGCTCTTACAGACACATCTCAACAGGGCGGACTGCAAAGCGACACTCTTTTGTTTCGACGAAGAGATATGCAGTTAAATATCAGTCATTCGTTCTGGTAGTGGAATTATTTTTATTCACAATTCAACAATACGAGAATACGCGGACTTCACAGTGGTCAGATGGACAGCAGGGGCAAAGATGCGAATTCCGAAGTTACTGAGTTTCGAGTATCTCCTTCGTTTCCGTATCAAGGTGAAGTCGAGTGATGCGACGAGCCTTGAGGAAGTTCGCCAGAGCAGGTCCGGCATCTTTGTCGAGCTTCCGAACAATGAGACAGTCCAATTCTTTCGGAACTAAAACGGTTCTCATTATTGAGAAGGGAAATGCACAATAAACCGCAATGTTCGAGGGCTTCGAAATCGCTCGCATCGAAGTTTTCAAGACGAATACGAGGAAAGCCGAGTCGACCGATTTGTTGCGTCCTTTTCTTTTTGGATGCTTCAATTTTGTCATTCGGGAAGTTACACTTGGGCATGTTGCGTGGGTCCGTCGACTCAACGACTTTATAGCCGCTCTCACCGCGAGGGAGACGGCCCTCAATGCGCATGTAGGGCGCGACCTTTGGGAGCAGCCGACGTGGACAAAATACAAAGTGCCTTTCCCTGCAAAGGAAAATTGAGAACTTTGAGAATGAAATGCACATACCAGTTCTCTGTCAAGTCCTGACCAAACTGGCCGACGACGGCATCAAAACCCTTAGAAGTTTGTCGAAGGAGGCCGAGGTCGTGGTTGGAGAGAAGCGGCAGGACATCCCAGAGCACCACGGCCGGCAGCTGGTCGAGCATCTTTTGAAGCAGTGATCTAATCTTCACAAGCCGCGCTTAATATAGCGAGAAAGTGCGAACTGAATTGAAGTCTAAGTGCGAACGACAAGTGTAAAGTGCGAAACGATGTTCACACACTGATTGTGAGAGAGCTTTAATTGCAGCCGTGCGTGATATCTTTGTTATGTTAGAAGACGGACGCTCTGCTCACCATTGGGAGGGTAAAACACCCTTAATCTTGGACTGCGAAGCTTCGAAGCCCCTCTCATGGGCATTCACATAAGATAAGGCGTAGATTCAACGTAGATTCGGCGGCGTGTTTGGAGCGCGCGCCAGCACGCGATGTGTACCATCAATGGACCCCCTCTCACTTTTTTCTCTCTTTCTGACTTTGGCAAGCGCTTCGTTCCTTGTCCGATTTTAGCTAGCACGGTTTCATTTTTTTCGCAACGCTGATTTGCAGCAACGCGTAGGCCGATGCCGATTGAAGTCGTTAATAGATTTCGAACGGGCTCGGGATAAGATGTGAGGATAAGAATGTGTTCAAAATGGAGAAAGCTTTGATTTGTGAATTGTGAAAATTGTGAAATTTTGGTAAGATTTGTTTAGATTACCGATGGACTTTTAGTTTCACGGAACATTTCTGAAGGGGACACATCTTGGGTGGCTGCATGTTGCAGAAAGCAGAGATAAACGACCAATACCGCTGTTCGTGGTAAGATCAAAACGCAATTCAAGGCTTTTTCAGCTTTTGGACATCGTCTGAGCAACGACAATAGAGCAGCAGAGCAACATGGAACATGATTGGTTACTCACTTGGGAGCGATTTCGTAGAGTGTTTTTGACCCACAAATTTTGAAAAAATTATATCGATCGTTGCGTTAAAACTCAAGATAAAACCATTTTATTGTGCTTCACGTTCCAACTACAGAAAATGTGGTGCACAGCAGGGCACGCAACCATCGATGTGTTGGCGATGGTTGCTGCAGCAGCAGCGACGACAAAAACCACGACAGCCGGAGTCTTCTCTCCAAGGTCACGCACCGGCATTCAACAGAGAGGCATCGATTTATGTAGTAGTGGTTCACTGACGGGCCAGCCCTAATGCTACCCTCTTGGACTGCCATTTGCTCTTGATTTCATTTTCAAACATTTAGCTGTCTAGTTGGCGTGGTAAACTATGAACCTGATATTTTGCCTTCGGCTTTCAGAGGCGCATAGAACGCGAACACATTCCGAAGATCGTAGAAAATCTTCAAATGGAAGTTGATTTCTCGCCGTGTGCAGTTGAGTTTGATGAAACAATCATGATTCTGGAAACTTCGAAGGCTTTGGATCATGCTGCAGGTATTGCGCCTTGTTTGTAGCAATTTATGGTCTGCAGCTTTCAGTTAGATTATAGGGCCAATTCTTTGGGCATTCTCTGGGTGCGAGCTAATGATGAGAAGCGTATACGTTCGGAGGAGAATAGGCTGGAACATCAGCACCGAGGGCTCGACGGTAAGCATTTTCTGTCAATGCGATGAGTAGTCTGTTTTGCATTTGCAGAATATTTGACACAAGTATCGATCACTTGTTTGCTTCTGTGCTTTGTAGGAGAGAAATGCATCGATATTGATTGAATAATTTCTAGTTACAGCCTGGGTTCGTGCATGAAGAAGTTAGTTTTTTTTTCTCATCAACTTTTCCACAACTACACAAATTATAATCTCATCTAGGAGCCACAAATATCTGCTGCTATCAAGGACAGGAAATCGTAACTTCGCACAGTTACGGAGCTCCGCACATAGGCAAAGGCGACAGTCGAATAACTAGACAATAAAGTTTTCAATTCTGCGCATCAAACGTTTGCATGCATTGGTGTGAACGGCGTTAGCGCCTCTCGCAGGCCTTTGACAGACCTGTTTGCGATCAATTCCGCCATGAAGCGGCACTTCTGTCATGTTTGCCACAGCGACAGCATTCGGCCCGTGTCCTCCGCATAGGAGACGCGTACAACGTTTCCCTTTCTCGTCTTTGCTTCCCTGTTCTTTTTCTTCGCTATTATTCGTTGCAGATGAGCGTATGCATCTTCAGCACATCAGAGCTTAATAGACGAGCTTTTCATTTGCGACTTTTGGACAAGAAATTGGACCGACTTAAGCGCATAACGCATTTTACGGCAAAATCTTGAAGGTACAAAGACAATACCACGTGCACCAGTAAGTTTGTTTGCTTACAGATCGGCGCATCAGACAATTCAGATGAACATTCATTGGTCGACCCTCCTTGGAAGTAATGTAGTGGTGCTATTTTGAAGTTCGTAAGTGCTGATTTACGGTTAGTCTGGAAACGCAATCAACTGTAGGACTAATGCTCATCGAATAGTAGCACACTCCCTTGGCGGAGCCAGATGATTTGAGGTCGATGAGATAGTGTCTCTCGATCTGGAAATTTCTGTTCACGATGACCTGTAAGTTGCTATATCTCTGAAAGTTCTCGTTTTTGCAGATTTGGGCACAGCCTTGGAGCCTGAAGTTGTATGGGGAGGCCGTGAGCACGTTGCTTTTCATGGCTGGACACTCGTTAGGAGGCGGACGTGATGGTGAACGTAAGATGGAATAAATATTTTCCAATGTGCACTTTTCGCCCTTCGACTGATGAGTCCTTCCCTCTCCTTCTTTTCTGAAAATTTTTCGGCGATATGTTCTTTTAAAGCTCTACTGAATGTTCGACGGTTTTAGAGTTCCGCGTCAAAACACATTCTCTCGTCTTCAGTCTTGATCGATACTATGGCCTAACATTCCTGAAACGTTGTGAACACTAGCTCTCGGCTGTTCTTTTTTTCATGAGGCTACAAAACACATTCTCTCGTCCTGTGTTTGCCGCATTCGACGTGAACGCCGTCTTAGTCTTCTCTTTCCATGCTCGTGTCCAAATAATGAAACCCTTTCTGTTCGAAGCCAATCTTAAAGCGTACATCGATCATGCCCCACACCGAATCGCATCGATTGGTCGGCCTCTTCCGTTTTCCGGTCTCTTCTCTTTCCTCGGCTTTATCGACTTTTCCATTTCGTTTTCCAGTGTAAAGGGTTGCGCACGACACAACATGTCGAGACTGATCTTTGATGCTTAGCTGTCTCATTGCAATACCGGGGGGGGGGGGGAATTTGCACACTACGTCGACCGAGTTACATCGGCGTTGCCACGCTTTTCACACGCGAGGCGCAGTACACGCCTCTCAAACGCGCCTGTGTGTCGGGAGTGAGCCTGCACTGCGCCAGCATGCGAGCGGGAAGACTTCTCCCTGCTTTTCTTTCTCTTCTACTCTTCCTTTTAGTCATTGCCTGGTTTTAATAAGCTCAAACATTGGACTGTTTAAGAAAGATAGCGTTTGCTTTCAGAAGCGCATAGGCCGCTCGGAAGTTTCGTCGTTAATACACTTTGACAATGAAATGTTGGAAGAAGGAAAGCTAGCTTCAGAAACAAGATGAATATCTTCGAAACTTGCTGTTGGTTTTGTGGTGAACTTTCTATTCTAATTCAATATTTTTAAGTTCCAATTGAGCGTTGCAGCAGGGCATAGTATGGGGGGAAGCGTTGTTATGTTCTGGCCAGCTAGCTGACCGGAAAGATCTATCGCCGGTGAGGTGATTTCAGCAATTTTCTGAAGGTTTTCAGTCACTAGTTCTACTTGAATATGCACCTCAACCACGATGAGGCTTCACAACATCTATGGCATTAAGTGGCCACTCGCTTGGAGGCAGTCTCGAAAATTACTCTAACACTTCGTAAGGAAATAAATATTTTTTTCATACTGGTATTCCGCGCGCAGTGATATATGGGTTTGATTTCAAATAGTTGACTGTTCTGCTGTAACAGAGGCCCCTTCGCAAAAGTTCTCACTCGTGGATGGAATCGAACCATCGACTTATAGATTTCCGGTCTACT
>JAQIXL010000767.1:0-25055 GCA_034700245.1 Poikilolaimus oxycercus
ATCAATGGTTCTATATACGATGGGTAGGTAAAAAATTAGATTGTGACATTGTGACAAATGTCCCACCCCAAAATGCAGCAAACGCATGCAAATTCAAAAGTACTTTAAAGTTTTTCACCGTAAATACCCCAAGGTGGGACAATGGGACATTGGGACACACCGAAAATCCACCAAGGTGGGACAATGGGACATTGGGACACACCGTAAATCCACCAAGGTGGGACAATGGGACAATGGGACATACCGATAATGTCCCAATGTCCCATTGTCCCACACCAATGTCCCAATGTCCCACCAATGTCGCTATATCCCACCAATGTCCCAATGTCCTATTGTCCCACACCAATGTCTCAATTTCTCACCAATGTCCCAATGTACCACCATTGTCCCAATGTCTCATTGTCCCACACCAATGTCTCAATTTCTCACCAATGTCCCAACGTCTCACCATTGTCCCAATGTGCCAATGTCTCTCTCAATCGCGCAATGCCCTAATACCTCCGCCATATTCATCTCAAAATCATATTGTCTCAGATGTTCTAATACACCAATTATCACAGGGCACGTTTCTTCAGTCACAACAGTTTCCAGTTTGTTAGCAGCTTTCCGTGGGCCACGAGGTGCGTAAAACCATGGGTCAATGCAATAAACCTAAGCAACTTCTGTTTTGGCATCAGGAGCGCAAAGACGGAATAAAACTTCCGCTGAACCTTTGTACAAACTGGAAATTGATCCAAGATTTCATTTCAGTCGTCGTTTCGTTTCCTTGGTGTTGAGTTTCGCTTTTCTTGGTTTGTTGGAATGTTTTAGTGATTGTTCTAATAGGGATTCAATGTCGTTGGTTGTTTAGTTGCGGCTATGTCGGAGCGGGGACGAGTTTCGGGAAAGAAACGTACGGGTTCTCGAGACACAGAAGATGTGATGGTTAGACACGCCAATGTTGCCACGACGTCTGGTTCGTTTTTTTCTTTATTTGTTAGTGTTCTGGTTTCAGGAAGTGAATTTCGCGCCACGATTCGAACGCATTCTCAGGCCGTCACACTGGTTACGTCCGGGATGAGTACGGGTTCTCAAGGCACATCGGCTGGTAAGAATCTTTGCTCAGTTTGTCTACTTCGTTTTAGTTTCGCGTTGTGACGACGAAAATGGCACTTCTGAGTCTTCGAGTGACAGTGAACCCTTCCTACCGTCTACAACACGACAGTACTCGAAATCGCAGGAAGCCGAAAGGAAGCGCCTGTGGCGAGCAAGAAAGAAGCAAGGTTTGCCCGCTTTTCCAGTTGAATTCCAAATTATTTAGGGATTGTACGCGCACCGTCGACGAAGAAAGACGCCGTGCGGAAACGTCAGCTTCGCACGCGGAAGAATGAAGGTCAGTTTCTACTTTTTCCTCAATAAATTTTTCAGAAGCCGAAAAGAAGCGTCGCGTTGATGTCACACCGGCCGAATCGGAAGAACGTGAACCTGGACTGATCGCAAGTCGTACCCGTTCAAGAAAGGGTGCTCGACGCCTGTTTCATGAAAACGCTATTGGTTTGTATCTGAAACCCTTTTCACTTTTGGCGATTTGCTGATTCAGGAACGCAACCGATCGATTCATCAACCTTGAAACCGGCTGCGACACGGCAAAGTACGGGTTCTTCATGTCTCGTCTCCAGTCAGTTAATGCGACGCATAGCCATAAATGAATTCTAGCAAGCAGCAACGAGGTGATCGTTTTGTCAAGCGACAGCGAAGATTCGCCACAGCCCTCAACATCGAGGAAGGACGTCGCCTTGCGAAGACGCTCTCGAGACTCATCTGTGACGTCCAGTACGGGTTCCGACATTCAGCTTACGTCTGGTTAGTTCCTGTCTTAGAAGTTCTCATGCGATGATTTAGGAGAAGATGACCGTTCAACGATTGGCAGTGATAGCAGTGAAGGCTCCGATTCTTCAACGGATAAGAGAACTTCCGAGGTACCTGTGAAGCGCTACTCCGGTACAAGGGCTGCCACGAGAAAGCGCCGCCAACGTCACAGTAGACGCGCCGAGCTTGCCGGAAGTACGGGGTCTCGCGTTTCAGCAATTGGTGGGTGTTAGATCGACGTTTGCACAGCGAAACTGATTTAGGAAGTTGTAAGATAAGGAAGCTGTCGATGACCCCCTCTGCTATCCGACAACGTGCTTCACGCGCTGCAAAGAAAAGTGACCAACGTCGCACAGATTCCGTGACGCCTCAAGCACAGCGGCAACGAAGTTCTCGCCATCGACGTCAGCTTGGAATCCAGAAAGGTGCGCTTCAAATTTTCATTGGTACACGCTCTTCAGTCAACTCCACAAAGCCGGCTGCTAAAGCCTTCCGCACGTGGTATTTCAAGCAGAAATTCAAGAAGGCCAAAGGTAGCATTAGAAGTGTTGTTCATTGTCTCTTCTTTCAGGATTCGAACCTTGGATGTTGTATGAGGAGCTTGCTCTCGGAACCTTTGGGGAGTGGCAGTGCGAATATTGCGGCGCCCTTCTATTCCCTGAAGAAACAGCCAGATGCTGCAGTGCGGGAAAGGTTCTTCATTTATTATTACTGGCAAGCATCATTTCAGGCGGTACGGGCTCCTCTTCCAAATCCACCCACCTATCTCTTCAAGCTTCTGACGGGTGAAAGTGCGGCGGATTTTGAGTTCCAACGTCACACTGCCGCATACAACACGCTGTTTTCGTTTGGACTTCGCAACATTCACCACATTGCCGTCGGTGGTCGTGGAGTGCAAGTCGCTAAGGTTAGATAATTTCCTTCTATACGCAGCCTGAGCAATTTGTAGCAGCAAGGCCCTACGTTTCATACTGTCTCAACACTTCTGCCATCGGAGAAGACCAACACATTGCGCGCTGGGAATTTCTTCGTCTATGATGCACAAGAAGCGGCTGAACTTCGATTCAACAGCTCCTACAAGAATAGTCATTGCACAGAAAAGGTTAGTAATGCCAAATTTCAGTTTACCTTTTGCTTATTAGATAGTGTACGGGCTCACCGAGATGTTTCACGCTCATAATGCCCTTGCCAAGTCGTACATGTTCATGGGCGAACTCCTTAAGCAGCGAGAAGAGGAATACGGAGGAGAACTGCCAAAATTCTACTTTCGCATCATGCCGCTCAATGAAAAGATGAAGAAGGAGGTAGCCAAAAAGGATCATCCGGGACGCTATCACGTGGTTCGCGACACAAACTTGGTGACAGCTGTCTTTGACGTAAGCATTCGTTCGATCATAAGTGAGTACATGTCAGGCGACCATTGATGGAACGCCGCTTCCGACGGGCGGAATCAACGTTTATCCGCGGCACAAGTCAACTACAAGGTATTTCATTCAATTTGGCAACGTTTTTTGTAGTGGCCGCCCAGTTGCGTTTTGGTCGGATATGATCAACCCAATGTTCTATCCGTTGATTTTCACGACGGGTCAGCCGGATTTCACTCAGAACAAGATTCACTTGGTGCAAAATCCCGTGAAGAAGTACTCTCAGATCAGGTTCGCAAGCTTACTTGAGCACTTGTGTGCAGAATCGTGGAGGACGATGGCGACGAAGTCCACTTGTCGAACGTTGCTCCTCCTACTGATGATGTCGATGAAGAAGAGGACAGATCCCAGCCCGAGTGTACGGGCTCTTCACAGGAAGTCGCCACCGACGAGGATGAAAGCGTGGACAGCGAAGTTCATTCAAACGTAGGCGCCGTATTGTTTTCGCACCATGTATCTTACAGTGTCGAGTGCTCATAGACCCTGATGGTGTGTTTGACGATTCTGCTCATTGTGAGGACGGTGATGTACGGGCTCAAGACATCCGTTTCGACACTTCTGAGCATTCAGGTTCCCTTCTTTACAAGTTCGAACCATTTTTAATTAGGCAACATCGATGCTGACGTCGAACTCGAGAGCGGAGACGAATATCCCGAGTCCGATGCGGAGTCTGATGAAGATCGAGAGGCAGCGGCGAGAGAACGAAGAAACTCTGAGGACGACGACGGCTTCCATGTTGACGATGGCGATGAAGAAGAGACGGTCGGTGATACTGTGGAAGACGCGGGAGCTGAGCAGTCAGAAGGAACGGGAATCAGCGGGGTAGGCTACAGGTTCTCTCACAATGTTTTCGTCCAGATCGGCAAGCGTTTGTACGTGAGCCAGCTCCAAAACTTTCGATTTCGATGTGCTCGATTTTCTACGAAGTTTCATCACATCTTCGACACGAATCGACTCGGACAGCACTACGTCATTGATGAAGTGAACCGCATCCTTCAATCTCGCTACTATCATGTGGAACAAAATTTCACCGAACTTCGGCGCGGCACCCCGTTAGTTGGCCTGTTTCAGTTTTGGACATGTATTTAGGAGCGAGTTCTTCAAGTCTATGGATGCACAAGCCGAAAGGCGCGGTCGTCGCATAGGAGCTATCGTGAAAATGCCGAATACACAGCCAGGAACGCCTCCATATCTTCGGTTCGAAAACTTAAATTTTTAAGTGCAAAGTTTAGTGCGAAGTACGAGGACACAATGACGCTCGTGAATCAGAAAGGACGCCCCGACTTGTTCATTACCTTCACGGGCAATCCCAATTGGACCGAGATCAAGGATCAGAGGAAGCGTGCGCAGACGTGGGCCGATAACCCTGACATCGCGGTACGGGTTTTTCTCGAGAAGCTGAAGGACTTCAAGAAGCTTGTGATCGAGAAGGGAGTATTCGGAAAGGTGCGTGCATTAGTCTTCAAAACAGTTGCCAATTAGGTTGTCTGGTATGCCTACTCGATCGAGCTCCAGCAACGCGGAATGCCACATCTGCACATGCTGCTGACATTAGCTGAGGAGGACAAGCCGGACACGCCCGAAAAAGTGAGAATACTTTGAGACAAGCAGTGTTTAGGTTGATGCCATCATCCGAGCGCGTTTGCCAGTTGTTCGCCCGGAAGTGCAGCCAGACACCGATTCGAAGATCCCGCACGATGTGTGGAAGAGGATGCGCGAGGAAGAACTTCTGCTGCGAGAACTCGTCGAAGCTCACATGATTCACACGCCTTGTGAGAAGGACTTGGTCGATGAGTACGGGATCTCGCATCAACACGAGGTGCTAATGCTTCTTTTTTAACGCTAAAAGCGAACGCTTTCAGAAAACTCCATACTGCCGAGTTGAACAGCTCAGTCACTGGCAGCGTTGCACGAAGGGCTTTCCCGAGAGTTACCGTGAGCGGACTACTTTCGTGGACGAGAGCTACGTCTTGCCCTGTCGACCCGATGACGGAGAGTTTGCGGCCAAGACGATTACAGTACGGGATCATGAAGGCGCGAGAATGGATATTCAGGTTAGGCATTAAGCTCATTAGAAAGAGACTTTATATTTAGGTGAAGGCAACGAACCAGCATGTTGTGCCCTATTCGCCGGTTCTTCTCAAGCGTTTCAATTGCCACATCAACGTGCAAGTCTGCAGCTCAATCAAGTCCATCAAGTATATCTTCAAGTATATCTTCAAGGTATTCTTGGATCATTGCACAACAAGACTTCTTCAGGGCTACGACAAGGCACTCGTTGAATTCGTTGAGTGTTGTCGAACAGCAGACGGATCAAGTACGGGCTTGCCGGCGCAGATTTCGATGAATAACCACTACATCCTTCCCACAAACGTCTCCATTCCGACGGGCGTGATCAAGGCAATGAATGACGACCTGGAAAAGCTGTTGAACAGGAACCACATTCCCTTGTGAGTTCAAGTTAGCACGATTTTAAGCTATCTTTAGAAAGGACGACAATGGAAAGTCAACGCTTGTCTACAACGAGGCTTCGGTCTTCAAGTTTCTGCGGACGATGACGGCACCCGAAGCCATGCTTATTGGCTACGAAGAGCCTATGGCCCGGGTCTCTCACTCAGTCTTTCGAATGGGTGTTCACGAGGAAGGGCAGGAGAAGATCTACTGGAAGAAGGGCGGAGAGGTTTATTTTTTCCATACTATTGGTGAGCTTCCTATAGGAGCAGCGGAAGAAGAGACTCGCTGAATCTGGAGCATCGACGCCGTTGACTGCCTGGTTCGCACTGAATCAGTCAACAGCAGCGGACGATCAAATTGCCAAGAAACTTCTCTTTCATGAGATCCCTGTGCACTTTCGATGGGACAAGAAGAATCTCAAGTGGATCAAGAGGAAGCGCGCAGACAAGGTTTGCAATAGATTCAGTTTTCAAATCAACACGCAGGTCGTCGTTCGAATTTTCACGGTCAAGCCGCGGTACCTCGAACGCTTCAGCATTCGGCTTCTCGCAATGAACCGACGTAACATCACCAGCTTTGAGGATCTTCGTACAGTGTACGGGGTCACACACGAGACGTTTCACTCTGCCGCCAAGGTAAGATAGTTCAGTTCTTGAACGGGCACTCTTTTAGGCTTTGGGGTTGATGAACGACGAGTTGGAATGGGAAAAGGCGTTGGAAGAGGCCGCGACGTTTGAGATGCCACGGGCTCTGCGGCAACTTTTTGCGACGATTCTCGTCTTCTGTGACACCAAAGATCCGACCGGTAAGCACTTGCGACAATCTGCAATGGAAATCATTCAGGCCTGTGGGAGAAGTTCAAAGAGTTCATGTACGACCGCGGGCATGATCCGCAGAGACAAAAGGCACGAGCTCTTCTTCACATTGAGAACATCCTCAAGCACCACGGCCTCTCCTTGACGGTAGAAGTCCCACTTTCTTTTACCTACAATATTTTTAGAGTTTCAATCTCGAAGAGGTTGATCGCACTGTACTCACGGAGAACGACGTGAATGAAATCGTCAATGGTCGCGTAGATCTTTCGACGCGCGAGGCTCTTCGAATTGCTGAAGAAATGAAGTCCAAGATGAACGAGGAGCAGCTTCAACACTTGAGCACTCTCATCGAGGCGGCGGAGGATCCCAATGGCCATCGACTGTTCTTTCTTGAGGTTTCATTTTCTCCCTGTCTTACGCGTCCATTATTAGGGCGCTGGCGGAACTGGCAAAACTTTTCTGTATAAGTGCCTCTACTACTTCCTTGTTGCGAGAAAGAAGAAGGTACTGATGGTGGCTCACACTGGCATCGCGGCAACGCTTCTCGTCAACGGCACTACTGTTCATCGCCAATTTGGGGTCTGAGTGCTCTCTCTCGTTTCCATGAGCTCGAATTTTAGGTGCCTATCAACACGACGGAGAGTTCCTCGTCGAACATCGAGACAGGTTCAACGTGGGAAGCACGGTTGGCTGAGACGGATGTGATCATCTGGGATGAAGCCACGATGAGTGATCGCAGAGTAAGCTTGCATCTGCTCTCTCAACTTTTTTAAGGTTTATAATGTCGTCGACAATCTGCTCCGCGACATCGATTGTACGGGCTCTGACATGCCCTTTGGCAACAAGCTTGTCCTTCTTGGAGGCGACTGGAAACATTTGTTACCGGTCGTTCGCAACACGTTCAGCGAAGAGATCTTGAACTACACTCTGCAAGCATCCCCGTTGTGGAACGACTTCAAGTTGCTCAGGCTCACGAAGAACATGAGGTGAGAGTCAAATTTGAAATCCATTTTCTTTGCCTTAGAGCGGCCTCCGGTGCCGAAGACTTTGCCAAGTATCTCGATCGCATTGGACGTGGAGTGGATGAGAACGGCAACCGAGAGGTTTCCTTTTCTCAATTTAAACCAAACTTCCTCGCAGGCGCTGACAAAAATTCCGCCGGAGATCTGCTTGGAGAACGAGGACGATGTCATTGATTGGACGTTCACAGTACGGGATCTTCGAAGTGACGAAGCGATGCTCAAGAACTGCATTCTCACGGTGTGCAACGAGCAGGCCCTGAAGATCAACGAGAAGGTATGTGGTTGATGCTCCATTTTACTTTCATTTTTCAGGTTCTTGACAAGTGTACGGGTTCTGCTGAAACATACCACAGCGTGGATGTTTTCCACTCGGAACAAGGTACAGTGACAAGATTTTGCCCAATTGTGTTCAGGCTGTCTGGAGCTGCCGGCGGAGACCTTCAACCAGATCACACCTTCCGGCATGCCACCGCACAAGCTTCGTCTGAAGGTCGGATCGCCCGTGATACTGTTGAGGAATCTGGACGTCCCGAGAGGTCTCTGCAACGGCACTCGACTCAAGGTGGAATATCTCGGCGAAAAGGTAGAGGTTCTCTCATCATTCAGCAAGCTTTAGGTGATCCGTTGTCGCAATTTGATGAACAACGAGACCGTGATCATCCCGCGCATCGTCATGGAGACTGGAGAGAAGGACCGTGATCCCACACACGCCTTTCAAAGAAGGCAGTTCCCTCTTCGTCTCGCATACGCGATGACGATCAACAAGAGTCAGGGTCAGACTCTCGGAAAGGTTTTTTGAGATTCAAGTTATCATTTCTTAATAGGTTGGACTCGTCTTGCGCACTCCTCCCTTCAGTCACGGGCAGCTTTACGTAGCGCTCTCTCGCGTGCCTTCACTCGACTCACTTCGTGTCTGGCAGTATGACGCGCTGAAGCAAGACGATGGGACTATCGACATCACCGTCGAGAACGTCGTCTATCGTGATGTTCTTCTCCCTGATGAATTGTAGCTAACTGTTCGTTTGCGTTTTATTTATTTGTTATTGCTTCTGTTTTAATAATGCTACGGTGTATGTGCGTACTCTTGTTTGATGAAAATAATAAAGAAAGAGTTTTTTAATCGGAAAAAAGCTTGGTTTGTCCACAAAATTTCAACCTGGAATCCTTACAATGAAGCTGAACCTCATCCATATATCATTCGCAACAAAATATTTTCCATTACAAGCTTGTACCCGCTAGCCCCGGTAGGGGCTAGTAAGCAGCGTTAGTCTTTAAGAAGAGTGCGCTAACAAGCAGTGGAAGACTCATCTTTTGCATGGCAGTGAAGAGCAGAGGGAGAAGACGACCGCTCGCGACGACGACAGACGACAAGAGACAAGAGACAAGAGAACGCCGGCACTCGACGGTCCGACCGCAGAAATGGGATACGTTTCAGAAAGTTGCCAATTTGAAGGCATCATTTCGGGAGGGCGTAGGGGGACGGAGGCGGACAACGACGAGCGATTGTCAACGAGATGAACCCCAGGTCTGCAAGTCCGCTCGCTTCACTCTTTTTCGTTTGAGAAAATACGCGGTGGGGGGGGGTCATACGTGAAGGCGACTCGAGCAAAAACTTTCGTCGAACTTTTGCTATATTCTTTGAAGCAGGGAGTCGCGTGAACAGACGAGGTGGTCGGCGTCGTCGTAATGCCACTTTTTTGACTTTCAATTAATTTTTCTAAAAGTCGGTTTTTTCATTGCAAAACAGAACGTTAAAAATCGTTTTTCATGCCAAGCAACTTCTTAAGCTCAAATTTGGTATCCACATCGGCTTGCGAAGTACTACATATTCCCTCTTGAACCGGGTCGAGAATCGAAGAAGTAAGGTTCAAAGTCGAATTACTTTGAGCTCACCCCAATAGCGACTTTGCCGAGGCCGAGGCGATGAAGGCGAGAAGAAAAAAGAGCAATACGAGGAGTCGCATCCCAAACACCACTGCACGCTTACAATTAGCGAAATCATGCACGTTTTTCTGCACACTATGAAAGCAACCTGAAAGAGCATCATTTTCCTTTCTGGCCTTGGCCATTTCTCGCCACAGATAAGCTTCTGGAATATGACACCGTTTTGGTGGCTTCTCGTAGGGATATTGAGAGTCAAGACGTCAAAGAAAAGTTTGGAAGATCCGAAGTCGATGTGGAATGGCTCGATTGTTCATTCGGAGGCTCAAGGCGTCCGTTGAGCGCTTGATTCCGAGATGAACACTGAAATGCTTCGAAACGATGAGGAAGGAGTAATTGGCTCGACACAGCTCCTGGCTCTGAAAGACTTCTTCTTGGTGATCGTTTCGGTGTCCAACCAGTTGGGCTTGATTGTAACCGCGATAGAGAAAGGTCTCGTCATGAAAAGGTGCACTGCGATGCGCGACAAATTGCGGTTCCCAGAAGGGATTCTTGTAGACTTCTTCGAATGTTACAAAAGTACTGGTTCGATTCTATAAGACTTGTAGAATACAAGGGTTAGACCTCCTCTAGCCAGGAGTCGAGATCCCTTATTGCATGCGCAACAGGAAAAAGGTGCTTGTGGAAGGGAAATGCAAGACTCTGATTCATAAACGACTTGACTTCTGCACGAGTTCGCGCTATCCTACTGAATACCTTGGAATTATCGACCACTGAGAATATGTATCACCTGACTTTTTCATCTACCTCAAAGCGCCGATATATGAGAAGCTTCTTGGTTCCACCAATATCTTCTTTGATTGCCAGATCGCGCATCTCCTTCTCAAACCCGAGCGAGTAAAACTGACTTGCATCACCAGAGAGGAAATAGGTCGAATTCGAGTACTAAACATCGACTGTGAAAAAAACTTGATGACACCTTTCGGGCGATGTTTTGACCGGTGTTGATGCGATAGAAGCCTGAAGGAGTAGCAAATTCTCGTACTTCTACCGCGGGGAAGCTGCAGTTCGTCCTATAATTTAGTACAGCTGTAAAGCACTGAATAGTCTCAAGCAAACTCGAAACCTATTTCAACAGGCGCACATCGTGGATCTGACTGATCGTCCACGGCGTAGTAGAAATGTTTGGTCAGCTTTCGACTTAATGAAGGTTCACAGACAAGCATTCCTTGAGCGATCTTGTAGGCGTCTACAAAAGTTGGTCCATAATCGTACGAGTGATGCCAGAAATGCGTAAAAATGGCCCAAGAGATACGGCCTTCCCAAGTCGATGCCTGCCAAAAGCTTGTCTCTAATTGCACAATGGAACCTACAGCCTTTATAAATTCGTCGTTCATAAGATGGGCCGAAGAGTGCGCCATCAGCGCAATCAAATCTTGCTTTTCTGTTCCTTTGTGGATTGCGACGACACAGTAATTGCCATACTGCACCGGGTATAGCGTCTTGGTGACGATTTTAGCAATTCGAATCTTCTTCGAGGTTTCAGTAAAAGAGGATCGTTTTTGCGCATGTGCGTCAAGATTGATATTGCGTCGAAAACCGTTGCTGTATAAAACAAACAGCACAAAGAGAGCCTACAATCATATAAAAAGAAGCAAAGGAACTTACAGTGGTGAGTTGAAAGACCATCCGTTTGAAATGCCACGCAGACATCGCCGACGAGCTCGAGTGGCCTGCTTATTTACTGATGAGTGGAACCTTGAACCGTACAAAATAACGACGAGATAAGAATACGCACAAAATTGAATTTCACAGCTGCAAACTTGCATTCAATAAGAACTTCTCTAAAGATTGATGCCAGGAGCACAGAAAAACGCGCCGCGAGGGCTCGCCGTAGGATGCCCTTTAGACGTCAAATCGCCAGAGAAAAACTAGCTTCACGTTAGCGATCCACGAGACCTATCCGATTTCGCCTTTCAAATCGCTCGCTGAAAGTGAAGTGGAAAAGATTTCCTAGGATCAGACATTCCTTGGCCATTCGGAAAACCGGTGTATCTTGATGCGGCTGCCTTCAGTTGGTCAGTTGGTCCTCATTGACGTGTTTAGTTAAATCAAAGAGAAGCACGAAGCACTCAATGGAACAGGAAATCATGTCTTTGTTAAAACTTGTTAGTTAGCATCGAAGAAGATACTTCCAGCGTTCAGCCGATTGTGAGAGATCAAATGATCATGAGGGGAAGATGAAAATGGTCGTGCTCAGGACCTGGTTCCTCGCAAGACGACTTTCAGTGCCAAAACCGGGTGCTGCGTCAATCATCCGCCGAGCTTCGTGATCAGAGCGAATGTCACGTGATGTCGAATTCTTCGCAATGTGCGCCTGCGTTTTCTTCAAGTTATTTTTTCTCCGGCGTGTTGCTGGAATAATTTTAATGAGCAAGTGCATACAATTTTTATCTCGATAGAAAATCTCTATCTCGTTATAAAGGGCGAGAAAAGAAGTTTCTATGGTGCAGATGGGAGAAAAGTGCATGAATTCAGACTCGGCGTTCTCTTCGAAAGTCCAAAGGCTATCCCCTATGACAGGTAAAGGTTGCCATATTGCTAGTGCTATCAAATGGATTAATGCATTGTAATCTTAAATCAGGCTGAAGATGTCGTCATAAAATGAATCTCAGGAAGAAAAGAGAGATCATGTTCTTTGGAGGATGACCTTTACATGGATCATCTTGTCTGGAAGTCCACGCGACGAAAAGCCATCTTTGAAGGTCTAGCGATCCTTCTTTCTGGATCGAAAGTGAGCAAAACTCGAAAGGGCTGAAAAACCTGAAGGGACTCAGACGGAGATGTCTCCTGCTGCTAGCCTGACTAGCGGCCTCAAACGCATTCCCGCGTTTCGTGAAACTCTTCAGCGAAAAATCGTTCGAATGTTAACTGGTCCTGAAATCCACGTCTGTGTGGCCAACTATTGGGGGAGAATCTCCTTTCACGTGTCCTCTTCGTTCAACAGCCATGACTGCACACCGAAATCAGCCAGGAAATATGCACCGTTTTTATTTTTGTACATGTGCAATGTAACAGAACGTGAGTTTAAAATTTGTCACGGTAGCGATGAGCCGGCAAGATAAAGAAGAGCATTAGTACCCTTGAAGTAATTGTAAGTCAGGAAAAGAGATCGGCCATCATAAGTGACAAGTTGTGTCTGTTTACGGCTTCGAGTTTCAATATTCACGGGCAAATTGTCGAGCACGTCAGGCAGGTTCACATCATAGGATCGAAAGAAGTAGAATACGAATCTCGCGATGTCTCTCGTTCCTTCGGCCCATTCGCGAAAAAACTGGTTCAATCCTCTCGAAGTCAACAGACATCGACTTCCCCTTATCGAAAAAAACGTTTCCCAACGCTGCCGAGCCAATACTTTGTCATCAAGAATAAGAATTTGGCCTTCAAGATAACTTATCATAAACGATTTAAGAGTGTTAATTGTTGGTTCGTAATAGTATTTCCACGACAGCTGCTCTTTAAGTCTCAAGTCTAACTTGACGATTTTCTTGAAATTCTTTAGAGATTGAAGGAATAAAGCATCATCGAATGCACTCCACTCATAAGTATAAGATTCATTGGAATTCTCTCCAAGGCCTCCTAGAGGAAGAGGCGAGGGACTTGCACAGCGTTGGTCGTATTCAATGTCTTGAATGATGCGCAATTCTTTAGAAAGTAGTTCAAACTCCAGAGAAGAAGCATTTGTTTGCAGAATTGATGGTGTATAGTGACGTAAGGCGAGCCGCAAAAGACCAGCAAGCCCTTCTTCAGACCAATCTGATGTTGGTCTAAAGGCAACAAGTGGAATTGACATAGATCGACCCTCTGGCTTATTATGGCGAGCATACTCGAAAACATTATCTAAAATCTTCAGAGCTCCTTGTGATTTCAAGTTTAACAAATTGTTGAGGAAATGATCCGTCTCCATGAAATTGACCTTGAGAAACTCTTTGGTCTTCACTTCACTTTCTTTTACTTCTCGATCGAGTAATTTTTCCGTGTCACTCAAGGCAAAATAGCGTCGACAATGTTTGTCCAATATCACCCAAACTTCAAAGAACTTTCTAGTTCGCAGACGGTTAGAGTGAATTTCTAGTAGATTGTCAAACTTGTGACTGCTCTGATGAAGTCGATGAAGGTCAGAGGCTTCGACAAACCCCAAAACATTGATTAATAAATCCAGAGGGAGATCGGTCAAAGGAAAACTTCTTCGCGAGCTCTCTTTCAAGAGAGAAAATAGCTTAAAAATCGTGAAAATAAATATCAGAGCGACGAAGTAATGGGCGTGCAGTCTACTGTGCAGGAATGCAACAAATATCCAAGATGAGTCAAGGTGACGGCACAATCTTCGAACGTTCCATAAGATATTTAAATGAAGATCAGCCAATGAAATACTTCTTCGTGACTTTACCATCAGAAACAATACAAAGTTCAAAATCTTCTTAAAGGAGCCCTCCGGCCATTTTTCAAGTTTGGCGTATTCGTGCTCATTTTGAAGATCTCGGCGTGCTGATGAAAGTTTTCACATGTACCATGGGGCGGAAACGTCATTTAGAGGGGTAAACAGACCAAAACAACTTTGGGCGCCCGCGCCCGGAATGCATGCATTCAGGGCGCCGCGCCTGGAATGCAGCCGACGTTTCACAAGTTTAGTCGTTTTTCAGCGATTCCACGTGTTCTAACCTATCTCGGCCGGTTCTCCGATTTTTTCTGGGTAGGAAGTGACCAAAAACGCAGCAAGAATAGCAGAAAAGGGATGAAATCAACCGGTAAACAGAAAAGTGGGCGGGGCTTCTTGCATTCAGGGATTCAAATGGCTACCGTACTCCTCAATCTCCTTTGCGCTGTTTACCCATCTAAATGACGTTTCCACCCCATGGTACATGTCAAAACTTTGATCAGCACGCCGAGATCTTCAAAATAAGTCAAAGTTGTCAAAATGGCCGGAGGGCTCCTTTAACCACTGAACACAAGCACGAAGATATAAACGAAATGCACAATTCAGAGACATTTTGACGACCGTCAGGCAGTAAAATAGCGATTGCTGCTTTCACAATGAATCTGAACAGCTGTTCTAGTTGGTTTGTTGAACTTACACAACCACTTGGCTTCACGCTGAACAAGATAACAGCTACAATGGCAATTACAATAAGAAAGAGACCCATTTCCAAGCGCGTCTGATACATGACCTAAAGCCATGACTCGACACTCGCATTGAACATAAGCTTCCTACACTTTGTGAGCAATGAACTTCGCAGTCCTCTGCTAACAAGTCTTTTTGTCGAATCTCCGCGGGCTGCGGGGGAGTCGTACTTGTCTCGGACGATCTTAAAACTTTTTTTTTTGCGAGAGCAGGACTTCACATGAAAATCAGCTTAGTCGGAAACTTACTCGTTAAGAAATTGGGCTAATGCTCCGTGCTGCCCAAAAGAAAGACGAAGAAGAGCAAACCCCAAAAATAAGACGCACGCGTGCGTCACGTGCGGGAGCATGTTGTGAGGGGAAGAAATGCTTTTTTTCGCCCAGGAGCTCTTGAATTCACAACGAGGCGTGCAGAAAGCCCAAAAACGAGAGTGAAAGGAAATCCTTCAAATGGAGTTGGAACGCTTTGGTCGTTACTGACGAGGATTTCGTCACTGACAATGAAGTGATCAAAATATCATTGTTAAAATTGTTTATGCAGGAAAGCTCACAATTCAGTTGGACAACGCATCACAATATAGCTGGACAAAACATTAAAACTTCATGTCAAATGGAAGTCCGCGATACTTGGGCGTTCTTTTAACGACTCCGTTTTCAATCAACGAGTACGCCATCTCTATCAGAGCCTTCTCCACGCTGCGATATTGCATGCCAAGAAGGCTCTTCGACTGCAAATTCTTCTTTTGCCAAACTCTTCCATCGCTTTACCTTTGAAGTGTCAATCCGGCACTCTTTTCCGACTTGAGGCAATGTGTTTTTCACGGCTGAATCGAAGAAGGAGCTCAGCCAGAGTAGTGGATAGGGAGCTCTCATCACACAGAGGCAATAACCTGGAAGTTGTTCCTCAGAGTCAAGAGTCAAACCTTGTTGAGAGAACTCCTTGCCGAGTCGGTCGTTGAGGTCTTTGTACCATCTCGAATACGCCGACACGATGATCCGTTGACCATCCGAAGCCGGGGTCTCCATCGCTCGCATGTGTGCCAGGGCAACATCACGAACATCAACGACTGCCATATGCAGGGCGGGA
Organism: Poikilolaimus oxycercus; assembly: GCA_034700245.1. NCBI lineage: Eukaryota > Metazoa > Nematoda > Chromadorea > Rhabditida > Rhabditidae > Poikilolaimus > Poikilolaimus oxycercus. Next base: position 15,713 of record JAQIXL010000767.1, read on the forward strand.
ACGGCGGGATACGCGTGCTCGAGCATTTGCTTCACCACCTGTATTCTTCGTTATAAAACCTTTCATGTTTTGTTCTCACCGTCGCGCTAGCACCCTGCTCACTGGTGATGAGGGGTCCAATCATGAAACTTGGATTGATTACTGTCAAAGCGAAGCGCGCCGATTTTGGCAACGAGTCGTGGTACTCCCATGCCGCCTTTTCTGCGAAGATTTTGCTCCTGCGGAAACCCTTGATGGTTTAGGAGAGCGAACCTGGCATAGTCATTCTGGGTTTTCTTCGGATTCGCCCAGATTTTTTCATCAAAGATATGCGTGGACCAATCGAGACCCTCTGAATGGGCTTTTTAAACTTTTTGTATAAGATTACCAAAAATGGCAACGCAGCTACTAGTGAGGACGACTTTCTTGATTGATGGTTCGTTAGCTGCCGCTCTTAGAACATTGAGTGTACCTAAAATCATATTTTCTGCCACGATTGAAGAAAATAACCTTCAACGGCCGTCTTGATTGTCGTAGCGTCTGGATTCAACACGAAGGGACTCGTCACGTGGAGGACATAATCCACTCCTTGCAAGGCACTAGGAAAGTTGAATTCAAAACAGGACAGGAAGGTAAACCTTGGCCAGGTCGCCGGACGAGTGAGGTCTGCTTCAACCAATTCAAGTCGGTTCTCTCTGTTCAGTGACAATACCGGCTCAAGCTTCTTCGAGTTCTGAAAGAGATCACAATAAATTTGTGTAGAAAAACTGACCTTGAGGCTGCGAACAGTGCCACGAACCCGATATCCTTCATCGAGAAGAACCTTCACACAATGCGAGCCAAGGAAGCCCGTCGCTCCAGTCACGAGCACAACTAAGGAAGACTTCAAGATAAGAAAGGCAACACTTACCCGGACTGACCTTCTTCATTGGAATTGAATTGAGTGCGAACTGCGTCTTCTGGGTATTAGCAGTCCCATTTTATAGTGAGGTGCTCGAGGGCAATGACGGCAAACAGCTCCGACGTTGCCTTCGCCCTCGCTCACCCACCTCTCCCTCTTAACTCCAAACTACGCGTTTTCAGGTACATTTCGTCGCCGTTTGTGACAGGCGCCGTAGCGTGTGCCCGCCTCTCGCCCTCTGCTTTATGCTCAACCCCCTTGTGTCTCACTCAGCACTCAGTTGCAGACGCGAAAGAGGGTCGGAGATGAGGAGACCAAACTCCGCCCATTTGTCTGTCTCTTGGTCTCGCCTTTGTCGAAAACATCGTGATCTTTCATCATTCAAAATAGCGGGAAAATGAGTTGCCAAGATAAAAAAAAATGAATTTCGTCTTTAATGGACCAGTGAAACGTCTCTTTGCAGCACCATCTTTGGGCATGAATTTATTCACGATGTCAATACTGGATTTTCAGAGATTTCAGTCAAGGAACTCATCGAGCAGCGCGTTGTATCTCGGGTTGATCCAGAAGCGCGGAACTTTGTTTAGCTGAAAACATCTCAAGGCGACGCCTCGTCAAACCTTTAGTTGGAATGTGAAATATCGGTATTTTTGGGCGATAACCGGGAAGAAAGTGATCGTCGAGATGAGGTTGGCGAAGCGAGTGGCGCCCTCTGTTGGGCCATGCTGAAGTTGACAGTACTCAAGGAGGACCGATGCGAAGCCGTCTCGTTCTCGTTCCACTGCTTGAGACGCTGCTTCACTCAAAGATGAGCATGCTGCAAAAGTTTGGAATTCCGCCAAGAAACAAGAAACCTTACCGTTGTTGCAGAAAAGAATCGCTTTCAGAAGAGCTGCTTCATTTCGATCGACCCGTAGGCGAATAAACGGGGCAACGCTTTGACTACACAGCATGTTCGCGACTTCTTCCGAAGTCACTTTGAGTCTAAATTCTTCATTTAGCTTGAACAGTTCAAAAAAACCTTCGGCACAGATCTATGAGAAAACCGCCTGTAAGAAGCAAAATTGTGTCCGAGCCACAGAGAAAAGAATCGAAAGCCTCCATGAAAAGCGCACAACTTAATGCCACTTCTTTGAGGAGATTAATCTGAAACATTGACATAAGTAGCCTAAACGAAAGCCTCTGACTTACTTGATCAAAGTGATCCATGCCACGAAAGAACTCGAAAGTCTTCGCGTACTCGACGGCCATGATCAAATCCAAGAAAACGAGCCCGTATTTGTTCTTCAAGACACGCCGCTCCATTTCCTCGAGCGTTTGATCGAGGTAACCGGAGATGTGCTGCAACAGGCTTTGACTCTCTCGGGGAAAGCGACCAACCTTGAATTTGTGCAGGCTACCGAAGACCGTCGGGCGACTCAGCAAGCCTTCGAGAGTATTTTCTTCAAGGTCCATATTTCGAAACGATGATCGCCGCAGGAATGACCAAGCATGTTCACGTTGTGTTGCCGAAATAATTCGATTGGTGACGGTCGCATCATGATTATTCAGCGGAAATTGCTAGAATAAAAAAACGTAATTCAAATCTACAAACAACCAACCATTTCGACAGAAGTTGCAGTTTTCCTTTTTGCAGTAGCGGCGGCTACACCGATTGCCCTCGGACTTTCAGCCTTTGCTAGATGTGGTCGAATAGCTAAAAGCGGTCCTGGAGTAATGATGAAGCCTACAAAGAACATTCATGCCAGCTGCGATGCATTTCTTGAAACGACATGGACGACACTGTAAAAGTTCAACTGAAACAGATGTGGCTCCTATTGAATAATGCTAAAATTAATGTCACCTCGTTGGCAGTTGGCATCATATTTGCAGACGAACTTCGGCTGTGTTAGAGCTGTTCGACGAAAGAACACCTTGCAGCTATAACAAGAAGGAACCTGAAAATTGGGACATCAGAATTAATTGAGAAAAACTTATTGTAAACGGTAAAATTGTTACATACCTGATAGTGAAGACCTTTGGCTTGATTACCACAGACAACACATGGAGTTGATTTTAGCTGATGTCGATAAGTATCGTTGACAGAGGAGATTGCGAGCATGCCGACGGAAAAGCCTGAGCCGATACGAATGAGGAAAAGTAATAGTCTCGCGCGCAATAAACGGTGCTCATTAAGACCACTTCACGAACTTCTAGAGCAAAAGACGGACAAGCGTGAAGGAGGGAAGTGGGTGGTGGGTCAGCGCGACAACTCTCGACCCCCGCACTCCTTTCTACGTCCGCCGCCGAATGCAGCGGTCGTCCTCGGCACCATTGTTCGAACATGCTCTTTTCGGGCTGCGTTTGTTGCGGCCGGCCACGTGCTCAGCACGACAACGAGAGTGGGTGAGAGAGGAAGAAGGGAACGTGAATGGGAAATCCAAAAACGGCTTTTCTCGAACGTCAGCCACGCAAACGGGCATTCGAATGGCCGTTGAAGTTGTGTAATTTGGCCGCTGAATGCAATTTGTGAAACTAAAAGCCGTTGAGACTGAAAGTTGCTAAAGAAAACAAACAACAGACGAAATGTTGTTTGCCGCTTTAAAACAAGAAAGTGAAAGAAAAAGAAATGAAGATGGTTGGCGTAATAGACGCAAGTCTGGCCGAGAAAAGCCGGGCGTGTAGTTTGTCTGACTTCTTGATCTCTTGACTTGGCATTGCGCCCGTCTGGACGAACGGGCAGGAAATTTGATTTCCTGATCAGCTGAACTGGCGTGTTCTTTCCGACTTCGAGTGGGGTTATCGGTTGTTTGATTCACCAGAAAGATGTAGTTCAATGCCGTTCTTGTACGCATTTTGTGTTTCTCTCCTAGATGGAGAGGAATAAGGTGACTGGGGGAAAGGGAGAGAGAAAGAGTGCAGAGAGCGTCGTCTGCCTTGACGAAGGCAGACAAACATCTGCGACGTTCTTGCACGAGACGAGGCCCAGTTTAGCTGAGCGAAAAGGCAAAAGTCCGTCGACAATTTGCAAGGCTTTTTGAGTTATTTTGCTTCGCGCGCTCTTATGGTTTGTTTTGTTTCGGAGGGCGTTCGTTAAGATATTTTATTCAACAAAAAATCAGCCACAATAAGGCAACTCTTCCATAACCGAGATCCCAAATTGAGCTTATTGTTAGACGGCAAAATACCGATTTGCATTCACACAAGTAACCTGAAAAGAAATGATTCGTTGACTCTAGATAATGAGTTTACCCAAGCATTCGGCCGTCTCCCGATTGCAACGCAGATTAGAAGACCAACAAGAGACATGACGAAAATGTTCATGCTCATTTGAATAAACTTCAAAGTCCGATCACGAGTCATAGCAAAACCGGATTCGTTCGAAGCGCTGCTTCCAATCGTGGTCTCCAAATGCTCGGGCACCCTGTATAGTATCGTTGCATCGGAAGTTATAAACTTACTCCCTGTCTGCAGAGGAAAAGTAGAAAAGAAAAATGAGACACAAGCAGATCATCCAGAAAGCAAGAGACATACTGAGTGGCCAAGCTCAACTCGCACGCCTCGCTTTTCGAACCAGTTCAAAGGCTGCAAATAAAGGTCATGATCAAGAAATCGAGACCACGGAAGTCTCACTTGATTATCGCGGTGCAGGATGCATGGACAACTCGAGGTCTGATAAAGAAGCCAGAAAAGGCAAAGAAGTTTCGCTTAGCAAGTCTATAATGTAAATAGAAAACGAATTGTGAAGAAAACCCATCAAGCGGCTCTTCTTTGAATTTCGACAAACGAACTTACGATCGGAGCCACTTCTTATGCCTTTTCTTTAACTCCCACGCGTGGGAGCAGAGTAAGTGTGGTGACTCTGTTTTGCTTGTTTTGCTCTTCACTGCTTCTCGTGCATAGAAAGCACCCATCAAGAAAAAATCGCTTCAAGCGCAATTTCAACGGTTGTTTAAAACACTGAAAGAGGTGATCCAATACGCTTTCACCGCTTTCTGTTGGTACCCCCTCTGCTATGTAATTGTTCAACGTTGACCTTTGCCCTTGTCCTTGCAAGCGCGAGTGGCTTTTTTTCGCAACAAGCTCATTCACAGACGAGCGAGCAAACTCTCAACGTCTTGCACTCTTTGAGCAAGACGATCACCTGTGTTTATTGACGGTAGGTGGAGAGTATTTGCAGTTCTTATCTACATAGCTTTCACCTTTTTAAACGACGGTCATCGAGACGTCGAGGAGTAAAGCTCAGTTTTGAGACGCTGCGCGTGACAAGCGCTTCGGCTAGCAATCCCATTTAGTGTGCTAGCCGGATTCTTTGTCATGCGTGCACCTCTAAAGATAAAACAGCTTACTCTGCTTGAGTTCATGGATATTATGGACAATTCACGTCACACTCGTTTGACCTCGCGAACTGCATAAATGCTGACAAAGCCCAAAGTCCCCCTACTTGCCACGTGCTGATAACTCTAGAGCGGAAGCGAACTGCGTGGCTCATTTCTACTTATGACTTTTGACCAGCCCAAACTTCCGGAGAACTATCTTGACTTTCTCTATCACATCTACCATTCTTATTGATGTGTTTTTTTTCCATTAAACCCGTTACATTTATCATAAACAAACTAGGAGGAATCGACGAGAGAAACATTGAAGGCGTTGACTAGTTGTTCGTAACCAATTTGGTGCTCGTTGGGCATTTTGTCAAAGCTTTTCTTGAAGAAGTCTCGTTTGAACTCCAGAACGTGTTGAAAGAACCGCTTCACTACGACATCGCAGTAAATTTTCCTCCAAACATATGTGACTTCTGTCGAAAATAGTTGCATACCTTGGCGTAACATCCTTGAAGGCACTCTGCTTGATGGGATGCATAGTGACAATGTCTTTGCTGTACCGAGTAGCCCAATCGCGCCGTCGAAACCAAAGATCGCGACCTTCCGGATACAGTCTTGAAGGGAAATTTTCGTCGCCATTCACTTACAATTCAATCGGCACGGCTCGCAGAAATTTACCGATTGCGATTTCATGAAATACCTGTCGAATAAGTGTTTTTTTTTTGCGAGAAATACCCGATGCTCGGCGAAAAGCTCCATTAGCTGTTGGTAAAAAGTGTCGTTTGCAGCCGGCAAGTAAAAGAAATCGCTAACTGCCCAGCCGTTTGCCTAAATATTCGTATAGGCAAGACCTCACAACAAACGTTGTTGAACTCATCAAGCATATCGGTGACATTTCTGACATTTCTCGTATCATTCAGCGTCGTTAGCCCGCTTTCGTAAAGCAGTTTGAGCTTTCGAAATTTTTCATCATCAAGGCGCAATTTAGCTGTTGACCAAGTAGCCTTGAGAGCTGCCTGAAATGCCTCGATCAAAAGGAAAGATTGGAAACGAACACTTCCATACGGTCTTGAATACCATCCACCTTTCGCCATGAAATGGCCAGCCTGGTTGATAGTGACCGACAAGTCCAGAGGATGCCAAAAGTTGAATGCTGCGTCATCCGCTAGCACAAAATAGCCTGATTTCGTGAATCACTTCAATGTGTCAAGACACACCTTCAATATTGGGCATTCGAAGCTCAATAGCCTTTGTAAGACAAGAGTAGGCGAAGTAACCCTTGTACATCTCCGCTTCGGTGAGCTCAATCATGTTGAAGTGGTCTGGTGGCGACGGGTATCCACCGACTGCAAGAAAATCATGAAGCCAACAAATTCGCACATTTCAGAAGGTCGTCATTGTGTGGACCACAAAAGATTATGATCGCGAAGAAAGCTGCATACATTCGATACTACAATATCATCTTATTTGTTGTGTAAGGATACAAAACCTGCACAGCCATTCCTCCTCGAAGATTGTAATTGTTCGTGATAATGAGGGCTCGTTTGAGATTCTCCCGAAAAGGTGCGAAAGAGAGCATTTCACTTGCGAGTTCCTTCGGTAAAGGATATGCTGTAGACACGGTTGAATTCGATTCCTGAAACGTTATAAACAGTGGAAGAACAGACCAAGCACCATGCATCCAACGTACTGTAGTCCTTGATTGCTTTGTTTGCTCGTTGTATGGGCTGCAGAGGAGTCTTGACAGCATCAACGGAGTTCATACCAGTTCATATTCCTTGGCGGGAAGATCCATTTCGAACTTGAGATGAATATTGTGACAATTTGGATAGACTTCAGTTGCGTTGGCCACTCGATAAATTTCATCATGGTCCTCATGAGCGATCTCAGGAAATATGTAACCGATTCGTTTCAAATCGGCAATCCATGCGCTAGATCAGTAAGAGTCGCGCATTAGCAGAAAACCTAGCATAATCTACATCCTCGACAGTCCAAAAGCCGTTTTCCTTGAATATTTTGGCCAACTCCATGATGCAATCATCAATTTTCGCCTTCGTACACTTCCAGTTGGCCAACACTTCAACCATTTTGTCCGCATCGTTATACAGTGCACTGAAATCTTTTTCTGCAAAGACTTCTCACACCTTTCCTCCTTGAAGTCCTTGAGATAGGAATGAGCATTACGGATCTGTATGGCGTTCACCGGATAGAAGCCGATCGTGTCTCCGGAGAGATGAAGAATCTGAGCCGTTCAACTTTGCAACTCGAAAGATACAGCTTGAGCAAAATAGCTTCTCCAAATGTCGGTCACCCTGAATGTTGTGCTCACTGGAAGCCAAAGTGTGTGAAATGCGGAGCGATGAAAGAGTGTGTTCTGCGAATTCCACGGCGAGTACACGCCTTGACTCATTGTCAGTTTGTGAACATTAGTTTTTGAGAAAACCTTTCGAAAGAGTTACGGAAGGTGTGTGCTTGTGGAATCGTTCGTCGAGTCCTGTCTGCGTGTCAGCATTCAGCAGACGATAGATGGCATCAACATCCGGATCCTAACAGAATGAAAAAAAAACGAGCTTGGAACCTTGTGAACGAGGCCTTGTTGAACCGCTGGTCGTCGCATTTTGCGACATGTGCGGAGCTGATCTTGTCGAATAATATTGTCCTGCTCATGCTTATTACAAAAGGAACGCCAGTTTCTGACATGAAAGTATCCTAGGGGAAAGCCTCGCGGCCACATGTCTTCGTTGCCAAAGAAGCGATACGGGTTAAAGAGCTGACATTGAAGCTGCTCTCGCTCGGAACAGTTCAAATTCGGATGATAGCGCACCCCACTGATTTCGTCCTCGTAGTCGAACTCATCAAGTCCCTTGTCTTTAAAAATGCAAACTGAATTTTCGCAACTTACTGAAAGGTTTGTTATCGTCGTCAGTGTCGTAAATCCATTCGGCTCCGTTCTCGATCGCATACAGATAGCCAATATTTTTCCTCGTATAGCTTTTTAAAGGAGTGTGCTCGACAATTCCATAGCCGAGTTGTTTCTGAATCGTTTTTATAGTTTTTGATATCGAAACCTGTGTGTCGACACTCAAATAGTGGACATTTTCAAGCCTCCAATCTGCGGGTGTTTTCGTGTCACCAACAACGACTAATGTCCATTCTGAGAGATTCGCTAGTTTCTGAACAACATTTAAAAACCTGAAAAGTTTATGCGAACCTTGACATCGTTGGTTGAATAGGAGATGGAAGTCACAACGATCCACATCTTGGTAAATTTCTGTGACAGGTTGGCACTGAAATTGTTTGATAAACAGTAGCGGCAAAAACTAACAATCGTGGTTCAAATTTACTCTGAAGGGTAGAAGAGAGCTTTCCGCTAGTGGAGCTGTAGTCGACGAAGAGAGAGAAGATGAGCGTCAACGTCGCGATACTCACAAGAATAGCTTGGAACATTTTCATCGTAAGAGTGGGCATGGCTGCTTCCCTGAATAGTGAGAGATTGAAATAGGCTTACTCGTTCGAGGGATTAAGCTCTCCGTGTGCTGAGCTAGAATGACTCGACCGAATTCGCCAAATTTCGAACTGTTTGTTAGTGTGTGTTTGCTTAATGGTAACGCAGTTAACCCACGCACGCCGTGGGGTGTGTGATGTTAGATTCGGACGGTATTTGATATTTCGTGCGTACGAACGCTTTCTGATCAGTGAAGCCGGATTTCATCATTTATGCCGCGTTGAGCAAGATTAATGATGAAGCCGGTTACAATTTGTGCGAACCGTCTGTCCAGCACAAGTCGGCGAGAAACGTGCTTTGTTAACCCCGATTTTTTGCTTAACAAGAACACGCTTTGAAGACTTCTTCAACAGCGTCGCTTTCGCTACCGACGGTCAAATATTCTGCGTTGTTTTCACGGAATCGTCGTTCATTCGAATGCAGCCACCAGAGGAAATGCAGCTTTCGAGGCGTCAACGCACACGAGAAAGACCAAATTTATCACATCTTTAGACTACAAGAAGGCAACTGCAGCGTCTTTCAGTTTTCTGCACGAACATCCAGCGCGAGAGAGATCCAGTACGGCCTAAATTTGGACTACCAGCGTCGCTCCGCTCCGCTGGAGCGTAAAAGCGGCATAGTTTCAGCCCGATAGGCGAACTTCTCCCTCCTTCC
>JAQIXL010000768.1:0-25037 GCA_034700245.1 Poikilolaimus oxycercus
CCAGTCGAAATTCGCTACTTTAGAACAAAATCGCGAAAACTAGCCACTTACGGAAGGCTCGTTGTCTAGCTTTTTTCCACCTTTTCGAGCCACTAAAAAGTGGATCCGGAAGTACTCGACGAGCTCTATCCAATGATATGCGTCGGGGAGGGGGGTCGCCGTTGAAAACTTTGATAAATCGGGCCCGCGAAGTTGCCATGATGAGTGCAATTCTTCTGAGGTCATTAAAGGAATGCAGCTGACATTCTGTTTGAGAATTCGTTTCTTGTGCACGAATGGGTTTCTGCAGTCTGTCAACTGTCATGGCAAAACTGAGGGACCACCAGCAGCCTAAAAAATCATGAAAAACAGCAAAAAAAATTTCGTCCGGCCGGCGTCGGGGGGGGGGGGGGTGGTTTTATTTTTTGCAACGTTCTATCGCCTAGCAGGCAGGCATTCATAACAGATCGTCTTTTACAGTGTCAAAGACAGTCGAGGGTACACCCGGACTCGAAGAGAGAGAGAGAGAAAGCGAAATCTAGGTATTGCGCATCCTATTCTCAAGCAATTCGTTCATAGCTTCTTTCTCGAAAGGCGTGTCTTCGGGCGTGTCGGGGCACTGCCGGTGGTTGGCGCTGCCGTTGATTTCAGCCATCACAGAACCAAAGCGACTTCCAAAGAGTTGCCCCAAGGCTTGAGGCAGGCTGCTTGAATAATTCAGCTCCGCTTTCGATGTGGCAAAAATCGTTTGTGATTCAGTTGGAATACCTCTGGGAATTGCGATTATTGACTGCAGTAACGTACTGCAGAATGAGACTTTATTTTTCTATTGTACTTCGATCCATCAAAGCGCATCAGTTTCAGGCGAGAGAGAACTTCAGCTCCATAAATTGACGTTTGTTGTTCGCATTTTGTTTTCCACTTTACTATACGAGTTTTCAGAAGGTCAGAAACGACAAAGTTGTCAGAAGAATAATGCAACTGAAACGTAAATACAGCAGGTGCCATTGAAATGCTTCGAATGGAGCTGTTGCTGCTGAAAACGGAAGAGAAACAATTGCCAAGTTGCCCTGCGTAGACAGGCAGACAATTATTGTTGCATTGAAACATATCCCTAACTCCTTTCTGAAACTCAAAAGCGTTCCTGACTTGTGGAGTGTAAAGCTGAAAAAAACTATCGATCAATAGCTTACTACCAATATTAGTACAATAGTGTGGGTAAGAAAAGCGAATCAGAGTGTGGCTGCACGGTACGCCTCAAACATCTCATGTTCAACGGATTTCTACACCGCCGTTCCTCAACGATAGCGAGGAGCAACGTCTCTCATCGCGGCCGGGAGCATTGCGGATGGCGACTCTTTCCTCTCCATCTCTGTCCCTCTCAACTCTAGGTAATGCCTCACAATCACTCCACTCTTCAGCTTGCCCTCTCAATAGTTAGCAGTTCCCGCCCTATCATCTTGTTAGCACTGTCGACCCAAACTCCTGTGAAACAACATTCCTTTGAAATCTTCAGAAGCAAAATCAAAGTTTCAGAGGCTCTTATTAGTGGAATGTTTGAAGCGATGAACAACATGAAAGCACTGGTTGAAATAGTGTTCACTAAAATGAATAGCCTGAAGCTTAGCAGATAAATACAATTAAGAGGCGTTGCCCGAGGGAGCTGAGAATACCTTGGCATTTTGATTTTTCAACTTTTTAGCTGAGTATTACGTCTAGTGTAACTTTTCACGCTGAAAACGATGCGCGGGTTCCGGGAGGGTCAAATTCGCAAATTTCTACCGTAATCCATCCGGCGAAATCTGAAAATGACCAATTTTCAGGTGGTCCGTTGTCGCATATTTTCTGGCCAATTTCCATGATCTTTTTTACTATTTTGTTCGTCTCGTCAAGCTGAGTAACTTTCTAGAGCATTTCATTTCGATTAACCCTCCAAGTGAAAGAAGGCATATTGCAACATAGAATAGCTCTAGAGGTGATAGAAACTCTTGTTCACAGAAACCTGTTTGAATTAGTTCATTGCGAGCGATTTTAAAGCTTCTTCGCCTGAAACAGACTAAACCGACAAGTGAGACGATTATTTTGCATTCAAAGACACATTTTCACACCGAGGTCATCCTGTTGCGACTATGGGGCTTTCAGAGATGATGTGTTAGCTCGCAAAATCACAGCGACCCACCCAGAGGGTGGCGAGCCTTCGGGCAAATTTTAAAAAAAAAGCACATTCTGTTCCGACCGACCTAACTGGAGGAACGGATGAGTCCTTCGGATAGGGATGGGAGGACTATTTTTGGACCGCTATGGGCTTCCTTAAGGCGCCGGTTGGCCACCGGTGCCTCGGGTTGTACCGGCAAACGGGCCTTCGGTCGGCGCGTTCTTTTATTATTGTGCGTGAAAAAAAAAAAGTGCGCGAAAAAAATTTGTGCGCGAAAAGCTCAAGGGTATCACCGCTGCTCGTCCGCGTGAGCTCTCTCGCCTGTCACACCGTCACAAGACCGTCAGTCGCACTTATGGAGGTTGCTTGTCCGCCAGCGCCGTCAAGGAGCGAATCATCCGCGCCTTCCTGAAATGAAAACTCAACCAGCAATAAAAAGTCATTAAAGAAAACGTCGCTCCGTTAAAAGCGGCAGATAAGATGAGTTGTTTTACAAAGAGCGGCAGGGAAAGCCTTGACGCCAGTACACGACAAAGGTAATCGTCGTCAGTCTCACGCGAGTTGCGTGTTTGATAAGCGGATTGTTAGAAAAGTAGAATATCAAAACGTTACCATATCTTAACTTACGGACAATCTAGCGAGCTCAATAAAATATTTGAGCAGCCTTCGCTTGCAACAGCCAAGAGAAAGAAGCCCGAAAATTCCTTATTCTCCGCTCCCCGCGCGCCTTTCACAGACCGCAACGGCGCCAGATGCTCTGCAAACGACACAAAAACTCGAAAGACTGCCGATTGCCCGTCATTTCTTCTATCGTGGGAAATCCGCGTGTTTAAGTCGACGAGCGCTGCTTCGCACGGCTGCTACATCGACGCATCGCCGAATTGCGTGAATCATCCACGGCCGGACTGCAAGGTCTTCTTACTGTTGCTTCACAAAGTGAAAATGAATCGCATTCGACGACTTTGGGAAAGCCAATTTTGGATTAATCGAGAACGGCAAGCGACTCTCAATCAGAGTTAGCCCGGCCGGCTGTCAACTTCCCGCTAAGACTGAATTTCTCGACAAATGGGGAACGCTGGGAACGGGGTGTTCTTAAAAGAACCAAAAGAATATTCTTCAGGGATCTCTTGCAACTTCGCTCTTCACCTGAAAAGTGGCAACTGGCCAAATGGTGCATATTCCATTCAAAAAATGCGATTTATCAAATGGCGCACGTTGTTTGGTTCATGTCCCAGAAGGCCGAGAGCCAGCTCAAGCGTGTTATCACGGCTTTGAGCGTCAGCTTGTGCTTACAATCCTCGTGCCTTTTCTTGAAATGGATTCGCTTTGGTTAATTTTTTTATCTTCACAACGAAGCTTGTAACAATGAAGCATCATGACGCATTTGTGAATTAGTTTCCGCTCGGCCGAAACTTATTCATTTTCAAAAGTTTTTGCGGCAAAGTGGTCTCACATTCGCCATTTCACACACCTCGCTTTGATTCGCGGCGCTTTCAATATGTTTCCTGTTCGTCTTACCATTTTTCGCTTTTCAGCCGACATTCATTCTCGCTTGAAACTGATGCGACGGAAGTTAACCCGAATAGAATTCTTGGTTAGCAGTGGAAGTGGGTCTGGAGCTTCAGTTTTTCAAGCTTACGGAAAAATCAGAAGTCGTTCGTAAGAAGCGAAATCGTTCAAGGAGATTTCCAACCTCATTCATTTGTCACCTGAAACTGAAAGCATTTTCTGCTTCGAGATCCAATTAATTTCTTCCACGCGCCAAAGACAGAGTTTTTGTTGTTGTCGAACGCTGCTCAATGGAAGCGATTGTTTGGAGAGTATTCGAATGTTATTCTTGAGAGACTGAAACAGACAACATTTTCATGCAACAATGACGGTAACGCAGGCAACATTGTGAGCAACTCCTTGCGCGCATCGAAATGCAGTCGGTTTCAGAAGATCGAGAATGTTGTCGAAGTGCAAATTTTTTCACTTGAGGAGGTGAGTTTAGGAGAAGTCTCGACAAAATACGAAGACATTGCGGCACTAGCTCTGCTGTGCATAGTGACCAAGACTTCCTTGCTTTGAATTGCTAAAACACGAACGTTGTGATGTTCCTGTTGATTGCAGCAAGAAGAAATTGCAGAAGTAGTCTCTCTATTTCGGAATCGTCGCCGTTTCGACGTGCTTTTTATTTTGGAACAATCGAAACTTATCTATTTTGCAAAAACAATTGCACAGATGAACATAAAATACTATGCGAGACACAAAGTGGGAATTGTGAGCGTTGCTACGTCGCTGCGGTTGTGGAGAAGGAAGTCGCCCCAGGAAGGACGATGTTGCGAAGCTCATCGCAAGCATCAAAATGTGTTTATTTTTTTTGCTTTCAGCGCGAAGGGCTGAATCACTGACTGAATCACCGATGAAAGTCCACTCGTCTCAACACTCCCGCATTTTGGAACGATGCTGCCCTTGGAAGAACGATGCTGCATCTCCGAAATATGTTTCTGCTTTGTTTTTATTGTGAAGCACCTCAGCAGATTTTCAGAGCCGTCGTTTCGCGCATGAAATAGGTTCGGTGAGGTCGTTGACCGAAGTAAGAAGAATTTTTTGAACAGTGAACGTGCTTCATAGTTGAGATCAAATCTCGTTGTTAGCGTTGTCCGTGCCTGCCTCTTCCGATTTCGTCGGTAGAAACTTCGATGATAAGAGGGGTTGCACTTGACATCGTTTCCATTCGCCGAGGGACAGCTGACTAACCCAAAAAAAACAATAAACGAACTCTCAAGTGGCACATCCAGGGCCTACATATTTAATCGAAACGAGACGTCTCTATTCGTGTGTCAAACGATCTTGTCGGAAACGTTAGTGAAATTGGACATCTTTTTTTCCACGGCGATGTCTTTATTCTGTGGGCGAAGCGACGTCAGATGAGGACGTGGCCGGTCGTCTCCGTGGACGTCGCCGTCGTCTTCTTCTTCGTCCTCTCGCTGCCCTCGTCGTCGTTGTCCTCCTTCTAGGATATCCTTCTTCACAGAATTCTTCTTGAAGAAACCTCGGAGTCATCGATGTTCGTCGTCGTTCCAGTCTGAAAGCTCTTTTTCTCTTTTTTCCCTTCTTCTTACCGTGGCGAGGAGCTCTTCGAGAGGGTTGCTGGTCCACTTGGTGCCGAGCCTTTTGAATTCCTTCTCGAAGTGACGCTGCAAGGTTGTGTTTTCTTCATTGAATAAACAACAATAAAAAGTATAAATAGAAAAATGTTTACCTTGATGAGTTCGTAGTCCGGTTTGTCATCGAACTTCAGGTCCTTGAGATGGTCGACGATGGCCGAAAGCCGGGGGCATGTCTTGGGCAGGACCGAGTCTGAAGTCTTCTTCAGCTCTTTGAGAAAATAATGAACCGGACTGCTGGAAGAAGTCTTCCTTGAGGGCGAGCACTTCGAAGTGCTGCTTGACCCTCTTGTAGTGGTACCACGGAAGACACTTCGCCTGATGCACTATCATCACAGTGTACAGCCAGGCCTGAGAAGGCATTTTGACAATGCTTAGGTACTTCAAACAAAAACCTCGACGTCGTCTCTCTGGCAGAGGTCCTTCCTGCGGTGAGTGGCCCGCGACGCGTAGCGCAGCGTGAGAGGGTTGTCTGGGTCCATCTCCTTTTGCTCCCTGAAGGGGTTACGGTAGACAGAGGACCCACGCGATGAGGTCGCCGTCCTCGTTGAAGAGCCTGCGGGCGTAGTCGAAGCCTCCGATGAAGAGCTTCTCGGCGTTGTCCTTCTCGATGAAGAAGTTGTACGGCTTGATGTTCTTGTGGGCAAAGCCGAGGCGATGGAAGTCGCGGAGCGCCTCCAAACTCTGCATCGTCAGCCAAGCAGCCGCATTTGGTCTAAGAAGGCTTCTTTTCTTGTTTTGATTCTTTACGTGAAGTTGCCGCCGGTCTTGGCTTGAAGTTGCAAGAGACTGGGTCCCGGCAGGGTGAGGACGGCGAATCTAAAGCCTCTTCCTCCAAGTCTCAAGTGTCAAAGACCTGTAGGTCTTGGCTTGGCCCGAGTCGATGATCGTCTGAAAGTGCTTGGGACGGCCGCCGAACAACTTCTCGTTCTTCGCCTCTTGAACGGCCTTGTTGAGGATGTACGCCTCCCTCTGAAACACAGCCTTGTCAGATGTTTTGAACACTCAAGGCTCCTCTCTACAGCCTCAGCCATTTGATTAGCATAGTCTCTCCTTCATTCCCCCTTGCATACCATGATGCCCTCCACTTTGAGAGGCTCCACATGTAGATAGTAGCGCTCTTCGTTGTCCTGATCTTTCACCTAGAAACTCCGGGTTACTGTAGTTTCAGTCGAGGATTACGGTAGCTCCTCTCCCCTTTTCCCCTTCTCTTTCTACCGTACCAGATATCCAGCACGGCCGCCCTTTCGGCGAAGGACAGCCAGACGATGGCCCTGCTGGCCGCGGAGCTCGGTCTTCGGCTTGAAGTGAATTTTCTTCTGCTTCTCTTCGTCCTTTGCCGGACTCTTCTTCTTCGGCGTACGCGCCTGCAAGTAATTCAGCCGTGAAATTCTTTTCCACTGAAGAGCTTAGCTACCGTATGCCAGAGCTTTTTCGGCCTGGATACTCATTTTCAGGCCTCTTTACTAATTCCAGACTTTTTTACTATTTGCAGGCCTCTTTACACTTTGCAGGCCTGTTTACTTTTTCGGCCTGGATACTCATTTCCAGGCCTCTACTATTTGCAGGCCTCTGTACTATATTTGAGGCCTCTTTACTATTTGCAGGCCTCTTTAGTATTTCCAGGCCTCTTTACTAATTCTAGGCCTCTTTACTATTTGCAGGCCTCTTCCCTCCCTTCAGCTTTTACCTGTCGAGAAGGAGGCGCGGGAGAAGACGATCCGACCATTCGAGCGGAGAGCGAGTTGAGAGACTGAGAAATCTCGAAGTGTCGAATTTGCATTGTTATTGTAATCTCGGTTTTGCATGTCAACATAGCTGAATGCGCTTCTCAGATTGCCCTGCTCGAGTGTGCAACTGCGTTACCACTCATCGATTGAAATTTCCCGTTGCCGATAAGGGAGACTGACAGCATCACCCCATGCCTTTACCCCCTCCCGAGACGTTCAAGAAGCCCTTTCTCATTTCTCCCAGAAGCACAACTCTCGGTCAAAAGGTCTTGTTTATCTTTCTTGTAGATTCCATAGACGACTCCACGAAAAGGCTCCGTTCATAGCTTATAGGACGTTGAAGTGAATAAGTTCCATAAATTAAGCAAATCAACAAGCTTTGCCAAGGCGGTGTCATCAAGAGTTTTCAAAATCATAAATCGTCGCCTGCTTCATAGTAAGCCGTTTATGTACTTTAGAAGTTTTCTCTATCAATCAGGTAGTCACTCGGAGGTAAGAGCATAGTGTGCGCGCGACCGAACACATGCTGAATTACCAGGTCATTATTGAGGAAGATGGTGTTTCAATATGGTACAGGACCAGACATCTGTAGCAGTCTTTGATTGAGGTTCATTGGATCTCAAAAATGCGGTCGGATCCTTTGGCTCCTCTGGAACGACCGGTTTCTAACCGGTCAGAACGTCATCAAGAAAGATACGACAGTACAAGCTCGCAGTCAACCTACGCAATTTTGGCGAGGTAGACGACTGGACTCGATAACGAGCTTATCCACGAAGGCGAACTTCTCCACATGTTCGGTGCTAAAAAAGCGAACCGACAAAACATATTCGGCAACAGGATCTTCACAGCGGCGACACAAGTAATCCGTCATTACCTGGCCATTTCGTTGTTGATTGTGCGACAATTCACAAATCGAACCAAAGCGGGTTCTCTACTAACAACGCTGATCATTGATGTCCAGAACAAGATAACTTATCGTGGACAATCGGCACGCTATATGTATGTGGCTCGATCAACTATGTAGGAACTATTCTGCAAGATCTCGAATTTCTTATCAAGAAGAAAGACCGAAAGACAATTGTTGGAGAAGCTGTGTGGCTGTAGCAGATATTGTATTTGCGAATAAAAGTTTAAGGCGAAATTTCTGGGAGAGTGAAATGTGCCGCGGCAATAGCTTGGTCGAATTTTGGATTCTTGCATGGAGGGCACAGTGCAAAACAGGAAGTCATAAATGTCTTTCAAACAGTTTTTTGCGTCTGCCGACGCACATCTCATTTCGATAAAGATGTGAATGTGATGTTCATTCGCGGGAATTACATACATATTGGGAAAGGTGAGGCGATCCGTTATGTGTGCTCTCCAATGCGTTCAATAATGCTTTCTACACTCTGGTTCCTCATATTGATTGCCTTGAGCGATAAGAAGGGCCGCATCCGTCCCCTTGCGAGAGGTCTTTTTCTCTTTCTCTGTTCTCTCGCTTCTATAGATTTTACTCGAATTTCTTTTTCTTGCAGGATTTCCTCGAAAACGACTCATTAACAGACGAGAAGATGGAGAAACAATCAGCTAAATTCGGTTGCTTGACACTATTTATCAAGTCAATGGCAATATTTTTCCCATATATGGCATTTTCAACAAAACCACTCATTCTGATAGTGAGCTTCGCGGTAAGCCGCCTGTTTCCTAAATTTTCTCGCAGATTGTAACTGGATGGTCATTTGGTGGCGTCCACGCATCGTCCAGTGAATTCATCGCAGGCGTGACAGGCTGACCACAACCGCAGCAGAATACTTCACCGGTGTTATTTTTGATACGCAGAACGGTCATCATAACATTCAGCTTTGATCGGTAGAGTATTTCTTCCGCACTAGAATGCATTTTTGCAGCTTTATTGCTGTTATAATTGGCAGTTGAAGAGACAGTATATGTTCCAGTTCTTCGCATCCGTCGCCCTTGTCCGCTCACAATCAGTATCATTTAGTTCCACGCTGTGCACGCTTTTGTTCACTTTCTCGTCAATAAACCATTTTCAATCTGTCTTTCAAGAGGCAATGTTCTTGTCGTTGATGGACGTTGTGTATTTGTTTCTTCACAGACAAAAGAGAAACATACACGACAGTAGAAGAAATCGAGTGTCAATAGCATAGAGGAACTCGAACTAACACATTTTGAAGGCTTATTCCAGATGCTGCTTGCATCCTTGTGATTCAGCAACCAATCAAGTCTGCCACCAACAATTCCTTGTTGAATGATGCGCATATAGATTGAGTTGCATGAGTGATATGGTTCCCGGTTTGCAAGCTCGTGTGCCTTTCAACCAGCGAGTCGTACTCCGTTTCTGAGCCGTTCTTTTCAAGTTAAGATTTTTGTGTTGCAGACATCCATAGATGATCTTCCTCGAAAACGTGGTCCCGGCCAACTTCCCCCCGAAAAACGAGCGCGTTCATCCCTCGAAGCAAATGCTGATGTGACAAGCTTTCATCATACTTGGACAATTCTTGAAGTTCCATTTCGAGCTGCGCTTTCTTTTCCAAAAGCTTTCGCCTTGTTCCGACAACAAGGATAATTTATGCTAGCTTTTGCCCTCAGGAGAATAATAGTCAGCGAATATTGGAAGCATGCGTTCGTAGTTGTTCATTACATCGCTAACACCAATGGACGGAAAAAATTGCCGTAAGTGAATTCTTTTTATTCCTCCACTTTGAAGCATCCTAGATCTGCCACAAAGGATTACCGAGCAATAATCGAAGAAATAGAGTTGGTCCCCTTGGGCATGACCTCATCACGTACAGAAGTCAGCACATGCTCAACAAGCCGAGCCCTTTCAGACAAAGATCATTCGCAATTGAAGAACTAACACGCGGCAGGCGTTATACCTGCTGTTTTTTCTCGCCGCATGATCTTCTGCCCCACTGTGTGCGCGGCTTTTGTCAACTTCTTGCCAAAAAACCTTTTTATTTTCCTTCTCCTTCAAGTGTGGCTTGCGCGTAAGCAGCTACTGTCGCTCCTGTGATCCTTTGGACCCAAGCGAATAAAATGTGTTTATTTAAATGTACACAACTTGTAATATTGCAACAAAGATGCATTCTTAAATGCGCTCAGCAAGGCCTGCGACACTTCGACTCTTCACATCGATTGAAATTGCCCGTGAGCGATAAGAAAGGCCGCATCCGTCTAGCCTTCATCTTGTGAGACGCCGTCACTTTTTCCTTTCACTTCCATCTATTTCGTTCAAAGAACCTCATTTTCTTGCAGGATTCCATAAACGAGTCCTCGAAACGGGCTCTTTCATAGTCAAGAAGGCCATTAAAAATTGACTAAGTTCAGCTATCCAGTGCTATTTATCAAGCCAATACCGTTCGTATTCTCATCGGCGAGATCTTTGCAACAACACCACTAGTTCTGAGCTTTGCAGTAAGCCTTCCAGTTTCTTAATTTTCCTCGCAGACACATAGTCATCGGATGGTCACTTGGGGGCATGATTTTTTATTTATTCACTCACTTGATTCACCCCATGGACAAGATGCTGAGAACACTCTTTGTAAGATGCTCTCTACCGTCGTGCTCAAGCAACATGATCCAGTGCTACTAGTAACATTCAACGAATTCATCGGTAAAACATTTTTTTGCCGGGGGACAAGTGTGCTTTTGCAGCTCTACCGCTATCACAACTGGTCTGTTGGAGAGGAAGCCGGGTTTGAGCCCAAAACGACCATGGATATTTCCCACTTCGTATCCTTCCGATCGCCTTTAAACGCGGCTTTGAATCACTTCGTCTTCAAAAACATGTTCATCTTCTTTCCCTCAAGTGTATGCAGAGAAACAAAAACAACGCCAAAATATTTCCAATGAGCTCGCATTCTTGTGAAAATCAGTTCTTCGTTCTATTTTGATCATGTTTCCATTTTCAAGATAAACTATATACTTTTTGGAGTTTTTTTTTCTTCGCTGTGCACCAAACAACAAGTCTATTTTGAGAAAATCTTTTCTGGCCCTTTTTCAGCCACTTTTGACCTCTTTTCCAAAACTCGAGTCAACAGAAGTCAACCTTTTCAGGTTTACTCAAGATGTTGCCTGCAGCCTCGATGACTTTCGCATCGATTGGCGTGGTTCATGAGCGATAAGGAGACTGGTCACATCACCCCACTCTCACCATACGAGATGTGCTTTCTTTTGCAAGAAAATTTAAAGCTTCATGGCCAATTAAGCTGCTCTTTTCAGGATTTCATAGACAACTCTTCAATGACAGCTCATTCGCAGCTCTGTCAGACGGATCACTTCAGCTCGACTATTGTGAGCCGCTCATCACGATTTCCAGAGAGAATGTCAGTTGATGTTGTTCTTCTCAATACTGAATTCTTTTCAAAATTCTCGCCAATAATATCTTTTTGGTAAGGTAGGCCATCTATGTACAATAGATATACTTTCAATCTTTTCTCGCAGACAAGTAGATACATATATAGCTGGTCATTTGGGAGCGAAGCCACATCACGTACTTAATCCATCACATGCGTAACAGGCCGAGCACTTTCGAGGACACGCGATCACTCATCTGTAACAGGAGAGAAATTAGCAAGCATCGGTATTTTATTTTACGTATCCACAATTTCTTACAAGAAATTCTTCCAGCTGTGTCCATATCAGAACTGGGCAGTAACTGTTGGAGAGTCATGTTCGAGCCGCAACGATTGCTGATGCGTCGGGCTTACAATTAATAACGGTCCGATCGACAACAGGCGCGACTTCTGTCTGCTTTTTCTTCAAGAAGCTATTTTTCTTCCTCTTCTCATCTCATAATCGTGTGAAGTTTTCGTTGTTTGTTTACATTGTAAAATGTTGCTCTTTTTGACAATAAAAGCCACAATAAATAACACAAGAGTATGGTGTAGCCCTGAAATTGAGCACTGAGAGTCTCGGACATCGATTGAGCTGCTTTTAGTGATAAGGTCCGCGGCTTGCAGGCTCGTTTCTCCCGTCTTTCAACTTCACGTCGCGCCCCATAACTTGGACCTTTTTTTACTGAAACATTTTGGTTGTAGGCATCTGTAGATGAGCTTCCTTGAGATCGAGTTCGTTTATGGCTCGAAGCATTCATCATGCTTACAATCAGACAACAACTGAAGACTTTCATACTTCCACACCATGAAGATTTTTCTTTGTCAAAAACATCTGTATTACTCCGTCACAAAGGTTTTCGAGCACTTTTCCAAAACTATGCCAGTTATTCAACGGTATCTCCTGGCCATTTATAGCTGACATCAAGAGCAACGCGTGCTTGGTCTAAGAATTAATATCAGCGAATAGTGGAAGCATGCGTTCGTAGTTGGACATCGTGACATCACTATCATCAATGGATGAATAAAATTGACACAAATGTATGTGTGCAGCCGAGTTTTCTACAAGACTAATATCAGTTTTGTTTTGCAGGTTGTAGGAATTAGTCATGTTCCGACCTACTCTGTGCAATCTTTTTTCCACTTCTTCATTTTCTGTTAAATAAAATTTTTCCAGCCGCGATTATTTTCGGTCATAATAATAAAATACCACAAAAAAACAGCCTGCCAGAAAAAGGAATCCATCTTCGTTAAAAGCTTGAATGCCTGATGGAGTCTCTTCGAGGTCTAATCATTGATCGCTTTGCTTTTAGTGATAAGGCAGACGGCGTGCAAGCTTCTGCCTCCTTTGACTTCACAGCTCGTTCATTTACCTTCTTCATTCTGTTTTGTTCCTTTTCAGGCTTCAATAGATGTGAGCCTTCCGGAGTCGAGCTCTTAGAACGTTCACAGTGCAATAACTGTACTAGATGCTTGAGTGTCAGGCACCACCAGTAATAATTTCTTGAGAAGTGTGTAAATGGTTTGCATTAAAATATTTCTCAGACGCGGATTTAATTGTATCTAGAATCCAGACAGGAAGTTCTTCGATGGCTCACAAATAACCGGGCGCTATGGGTGCTCTTCATGTTTCAGCCAGGTCGTTCTTTAAGCCATCGTAGGTTGCTATTCTTTTTTCTCTTCGTTGCAACAAAATCTAAACTTTTCAAAAGCTACTACAATTACAGCAATAAACGGTTTTAGGTGTAGATAAATATCGGAAGAATGCGTTCACAATAACATTTGCCTCGCCTTGGACCAAAAAAAAATGCAACCCACACCACAAGCCTAAGTAAGTGAACTTTCTCCTCACTTCTTGAACTGTTGTACTTACAGGTAAATGGGTATTCACTTGGGTCCATAGCAAACGCTAACCAAACAATCCTGTGGTAATAAAATTCTCTACACAGTTCTCCCTGTACTTTAGGTGTAAATGAGTACTGGAAGAATGCATTCAAAATAAAAATGGCATACCCGAAGGACGAAAATGTGTGTCCGACGCTTTATGACAACTTTCGTAAGTGAACATTATCCGCATCTTGAGTCTTTGCAGATTGCAACCTACCCCGTTGGAGGCAGACAGATTAGAAACACATCGGACGCATTTTATTACACAATCCCAATTCTCAAAGGCCCAGAATGTTCTTGCTGTAAGTGAACTTTCTCCTCCCCCTAGTAAATCAGTCACAGGAGTGTTTGACTGGAGGAAATCATTGAAAATCTAGAATTTTTTCTCCACAAGTGCACTATTTCGGAACCCGTAGAACAGATGCTTGAAGAGTTCCCTTGAACTTCGACGCTGCTGCCTGGTAACCATCATTACAAGTCTCAAGTTTTACACCTTTTACCAGGTTCAAAACGAGATAGTCATCGAAGTGTACAGAAGAATACAAACACAAATCCCTTCTCCAACCCATCAAAGGCACTTTTCTTGAATTCTTTTCTGATTGTCCATGTTTATTTTCCGCAGCAAAGCCAAGACGAAGTGACAGACACTTGTACGCACATAAAGCAATGACATCGTGAACCGACAAAGCAAGGCTAGAGAATGAGAGCATAGAAGACTCAATAATAAGCTGAAGAACTTGAATACTCTCAAATGACTAAATGTGATCTCTATATTGGTCGGACAAGCAAGACGTCGGCTAAGTATTCATGGCACTACATATCTTCTACTTATTCCAACTACAAATGGGAGACCCTGCTGAATACTCGGGGACTCTATAGATGGCTAAAACGAAGAGGGGTTTAAAGAAGAAAAAATGGCGACTAAATTCTTATGCACGATTATTGGCTCAATAGCCAGAAGGAAGAAGACGAAAGTGGCACAAAAGAGACACTTCTCCCCTCGAACAAAATGCCGAACGTATCAAGGTGCGCGGGCGAGTGATCAAGAAGGCAACTTGAAATCATTATTCTTAGATAAAAATGGCAACGCACACAAAATTATAGCCGTGCATTTCTTAAGAGGAGGTGTTTGCTTCAGTTTTGGTAACGATCATCATCAAAGGAAACAAGACGAACCAGAGAAGAAGCGGAGGAAGGCGCTTTGCAGAGGAAAAGCGTGAAACTAACTGCCTGTAGAGTAAAAGTGGAAGAAGATGAAAAACGAGATGAAGGTAGTAACAAAGAAACAAAAGTAACCGGTTCAACAACAGGATGAGAGGAAGGTAAGCAAGTTCGGGATTTTGAGGTCCGCAAAAATTACTCGAAGAATTTCGGAAAAGATGAAGAAGAGAAAAAGAAGCCTCACTGGAACATGGGCATATTGATGGCCGTCGACTCCCACATGCGCCTGAAGATGTCCTTGTCCACCTTCGTCTCCGGAATGTACGACAACATCGAGAGGAGAGGCGGGAACGATGCCACAAGAGCGTCCAACAAGAGGTCCATCGATCCCGAGACCGTGCCCGGCTCATCAGCTCTACAAAGGAAATTGAAATAATGTCGATTCCAAACCTTGTAACAGCCGCTGCTCGACATGACTGAGAAAGCATCTTGAAGACGGCTGCCGAATCCGCTGCCTCCATGGGAAGGTCACGGACCGGCGAGTAGTCCGCTCTTCTCTTCTCCGATTGCCACCAACGAACACGACGCTCCATTGCCGACGGTCGATAGCGTGACTCACGCGGCGACATAGGAGAGAGCTCTAGAAGAATACAAAATCGAAGAAAACCAGATAAAAACCTCGCTTCGGCTCAAAGGATAAGCCGTCCACACCCTTCCTTCTTGTGTACTTGCGCTTTGGTCGATCCGGGACCTGCTAAAAACAAGCCTTCATAAATAGAAAGCGAAGAGCGTACATCTTTCTTGCTGATTCCCTTGGGCCGCCCGACCTTTCCCGTGGCATTCAAATTCTTAGGCGGTCGACCGACTGGATTCTTCTTCGGCGGCGTCTCATCAACAGCCGGAGTCACATTCAGTGTTCGCACCGGTTTCACATCCGATGTTTCGGTCGTCACCGAGGCAGGGTCTTCACGTCGTAGAACCTTTAATAGGGATTTTAATCAAGAAGATTGAAACTCACATCAATCAACTTCGTATCCTTCCATCGTCCCTTTCTTCCGAGATCTTTCGGAATCTCCTCGTTGCTCCTCACCCATCCATACCACTTTCTGCACTTTTTGTCCACACAACGCCACCTGCAACAAAGATTAGAGACGATCCAAGACGAAACCTATGCTTGTTGCCGCCGCACATCTGCGGTCGGACCTGACCACCGCAGAAGGCGCACTTGCGCTGTCCATTCTCTCCCACCGGCGGCGTCTTCTCCACTTTGCTGGAAGAACGACCATTATCATAGCTAAAACTGAAACTTGGAGAAGCACAATGACACAACTGGCATGCAACTCACTAGACTTTTGGTCGACCTGCTCCCGGTCTTCGCAGCGACATGGTTCCGTTGGTCTTTGGTGGTGGTGATGGCAGCCGAGCAATTTGAACACGCTTCCTCTTCTTTGGCTCAGTGTCTTCTTCGAGTTTCTCCTCCTTGGGCTAAACCAGAGAAGATTAGACGACTTTAGTGGAGTCCCCCAATCCCACCTCCGTCTTCTTTAAGCCACCACTGCGGGTTCTCGTCGGAGTCTCCACGTTGTTTTCTGGCTGGAAAGCCCTCATACAGTCATAAGTTAACAAAAAAGAAAAAGAGAGAAAATGAAAGAAAAGCCTTACCTCTTGCTTGATCTTGGAGGCGAGAGCCGCGAAGTTGCCCTTGCCACGTCCCTTCTTCACTGACGAAGATGTCGGCGCGATCACCCGTCGCGGTTGCTCCGACGAATCGCCATTAGTTCCTGCAAAAACATGCATAAAGTTGAAGAATCAAGATTCCAGACCTGCATGCGACTCCATGTTGGTGGAGGTGGAAGGCGTTAGAGGTTTGACAGACTGATTTGCCGAGTCGAAGGGATCGAATGTTCCATTCCATTTGAGGCAGAATTTGCTTGTACACCTAAAATAATAACTTAAGACTCCACAAACGAAAACTGCTGTAGCATACCTCCACTTCACGCCATACAACTGGCATTCACATCCACAGAAAGAGCAAAAAGTGGTTGGAGGCGGAAGGCCTTGAGGAAGTTCGGGCGAAACCGGGCGTTCCTCGTCTTCACCAAAGGGATCGACAGGCAAATTTCGCAAGACACTCATCAGTTCCTGAAATCTGACTTCAAGACGTTTGCAACAACTAACGTCGTGGGGAAGTATGCTGGAAGCTGAGCAGAGATCATCGAGCACATCCGAAATACCGCTTATAAGTCTGAATAACGAAATCTTCTTTGAATCGAAGATGCACAAACCTGGATCGTCGACCCGAACTGTTCGAACGACTTCGCGCTCGTGGTGGATTCGAATTTGCCGGTCGGACTCCAGAAAGCGAGTTCATGTATTCTTCAAAGTTCCTTGATGATTGTCGAGAACGTGACGATCTGAAGAAATCGAAGCAATTCGAAGGTAAAGACGGCTTGTACCTGTGAGAATTTCCGTCTGCTTCGATCTCTTGGAACATGGGAAAGTCCTCAGCGGTCATCGGCTGAATATTCAGATTTCAACTCAAAGAGAGGCCACTCACATTGACAATAGCATCGAAGGCATCTCGTGTGAAGCCCGACATGGACAGAAGACGATTTCTCTTCGATCCCGTTGACGACTCCGAGTCAAGACGTTTCCTTTCACGCTTCACCACCGGTCGAGAGGGCGACTTGAGTGGCGATAACGTTGACATGAGACTGTTGGCATGGGAACGAGATCTGGAAAGGAGAGAGTCGGTCATGAGTTGGGAGGAGAGTGGAGGAGAAGGCGGAGCATGGCGAGCTTGAGTCAAAACAATACCCCGAGGGGATTAATCAAGCACCGACCAAGGTATAAGATACAATTCTGAGTTAAGGAGGGAATCGGGAGAATTTGAATTCCAAGAAAACCCGAGCGAACGAACTTTGATGAAGAAGACGAATTCGTGCGATTCCTTGGTTGAAGACCCGAGATAAAGACGTCAGGCGGGATCCGACTTGACGTCCGTCGAGCTCGACCCGATGAGGTAAAAATCGTGTCGTTCAAGCCACTGAGTGAAGCACCAGATTGTGAAAGAGCTGAAATAAACAAGTCTTTCAGTCGTCTGGCAAAAAGATGATGAAAGGAAAAGAAGATTTTGAAGAGAAACATACGAGGCGGAAGAACAGCTTCGACACGGACCGGTGGTCCAGCGGGAAGCGAAGAGACTTGTTGTGAAGTGGAGAAGAGCGGATCATGATCACCGGGTCCAGAAATTCCGGCAGCCACTCGAATCTCCATCACTCCATCGTTGAAGCCTTTGTGTTTCCGAGGCACCTGAATAGAAAATTCAAATTTTTAAAAAGAAATCAACCTCGAACTGATGCCTCATCTCAAAATAGTCGAAAAGGTCTGTTTGCTTGATGAATGCAGTTTCTTGAGTGCCAAAAAAGACGACTTGTTGTCGACCAATCGGGATTTCCACTGATTGATCGGTTGCTTGAATCTGAACCATTATACAATGCTAACGAAAACAAAAGCCATGACGAACCCTTGCTGGCCAAGGTGGGAAGCCGCGCATCTTCGCCCAGACGAGGGCATCCGGCGGGAAGATCCGCGACTCGGGCGCCTCCATCTTGACGGAACTCGACGACGACGGCGTTGAGGCTGCGGCCGTCGTCGCCATCGATCTCTCGTATGGCTTCTAAAAGCCGGAAATGTGAGGAAACTCGCGGCGATAGCATCGAAAAACGCGTGACATTCGACATGGATCAATTTTTGGCGCGTGCGGTTTCGCTTGGAATCAGTTGGTTTGAGCAAAATTTGACGGCATAATCGAAGAATAGAATAATAGACGGTTGTGAAAGATGAACGCAAGAGAACGCGCGAACAGACGACGGACATTTGGCTGACAGCCAACACAACTGAGCGAAGTGAAAAACGAGAAGAACTGGTTCTTCGCACTCGATGCGCGGAATTGGAAATCGACGGAAGATGTGGGCGCGCATCGGGTGCGTGCCTTGGCGGCGCGCAAAAGACGCCTTCGCACTTTGCGATTGCAAAAACGACCATTGTTCGTGATGGTTTTCGATGTTTATTCTCGTGTTACATGTTGATTCTTCAGTTATTTGACGCTTTTCAGCACGCGACGACGATGAGCGTCCGTGCCGCGATGAACAACTCTATACATTCAGACGGTAAGTGCCCATTTCTTCACCTTTTATTGTTCTTTTGTGTTCTTTCTGAACTGATTTTTTTCAGGGTCGATAGTGAAGACGCTCGGCGATGATCCCAGGTTGCAGAGCGAAAACTTCAACGCATCCGAATGTGAGACTTCTATTTCGCTTTTGAACATCAAGTTTAGTTCTGCGAGAACGCCTGGTCGGCACTCGACAAGGCGAGGAGGCAAGGAAGCTGCGAGCGCTGAGGGCGGAGCTGAGCGCGGCGAACTCCGTGGCCAACGATCGCTTGAAGAAGAATGTCTTCGCTCACTACCAGCAGTTCATCGAATCCGCAAAGGAGATCTCAAGTTCGTTCTTTTGTCTTTCAAGATATTGTCCTAGATCTGGAACGCGAAGTCTACGAGTTGTCGGCGCTGCTCAGCGAGCAGAAGCAGAACCTCGAGGGGCTCATGTCGTTGGCTGGCGATGACGGCGTCTCCTCGGTTCGAACGGCCAGCAGTCAGGGCACCGGTTAGTTCGCCTTTTTTGCTCGAAGAATTTACCTTCATCAGAGGTGGGCAAGTGATTGGGCCGAGGTCTTCCGGGGGACTCTTTCTTCATGCGTCTTTGAGCTCTTGTCTTCAAAATAAGCCTGTGTAGTGTCATTATTTCATTTCCTACTTGTAAACTCAAAGTGTTTACAGGACATCATTTGTATTTTGTTTCGTTTTACTTTCAGTAAGAATACACTTGTGTCTTTCTCTTGTTGTTACTCAGATGGCGCGGTCCTTGAATGGACATTGGGATTACGGCACTTGTCTTTCTTCCTACAATTAGCACTAGGAAGAGTCGCGTCAATCCGCGCATATCTGAGAAATTGTCGTGGTTCAAAAGTCCTTTCCTTTTCCGTCTCCTTTGCCTGTCTTCTTCACATGGTTGCCTGATTCCTCGAAGATCAGCAAAACTTGGTGAAGAGAGTACTGCCCTTGACATGTGAGAATTTGGTCCATGTTCGACTACGAGACGATCTCGTCTTTGTTGCGGAAATGAAAACTGATTGTGAGCTGCAAAGTGAAGACTTCTTCACATTAGCTTGGAATCTTCATCCACGCGAAAGCGTGCCATTGTCGGTGAGAAGGGCCTCCTTCCTTCATCAGATAAGTGAGCCTCGTTCGGTCGGTTGTTCACCGAGAAAGGGAAACAAAGAAGCCTCGACGAGGGTAAGTGTACAGAAGAAATCCTCAAAAAGCTTGAAGCGTTGCCCCTCCTTTTCATAGCATCGGCATGACGATCCGAGAAGTTCTAGAGAACTCTCTCTCACATACATACATACCGGACAAATGCTTGTCCCTTGAAGCATCACCAACATTGCCCGTTCCTTTCTTTCTTTTCAATCCTCCGCATTCTCTTTGAGCATTGACCGTTTGATGAGGACCTGAAACTACAAAATTTATTAAAGACTCCAGATTAAAAAGTTCTTTAGCTGGTCAAGGTACGCCATCGTCTGCTGCCGCTGCCGCCAACACCACTCAAGTCGTCTTGACAAAGCTCGATGGAATAGCCGTTCGTCTGCCCCTTCCAAGAAAAGACCTTTCAGGGAATTCTGAATCAGCTCCGAGGTGGTGCCGACCGAGTTTTATTGCATGGCGAAGTGGTTCTGCTCGATCCAGAAAGTCATATTCCCATCCTCAAAGCGATGCTCGTGCTTTTACCCGATCGGCTGGTCATCGGAGCACCAACAGCCGGTGGCAAGTACAGGTTCGGGTGGTCCTCCCTTCATCTGGAGGCCCTTTTAGTGTTGAGGCATCATTCCCACTGGCTAATGTAGCCGCTGTGAATGTTCGCGATCGAGAAGCTGGTGAGGGTCAGGCACAGACCATGCTCAAGCTGCTTCTCTTCCCCGAAAACAGGTTCGAACTCGATGCCCCATGCCAAAATTCACAGGTACTACCGCTGCGAGAGCCCTCGGGCAAAGAAGATGTGGCTCGAAGAGATCGAAAAGGCGAAAAGAGCACAGCTTCAAGAAGGCAATCTCATCAGACAGGCTACCATTCGAGGTGTTCACCTAGCATTCCTTTTGAAAACTCTCCAGGAAAGCGAAGATCAGTCGCACATGGCACAAATGGCAGCGTCTCGAACACGTCATTCATGTCGTCTATCGAAGAACAGCCATCGACTCTTAGCAAGCCTGCCCCCTCAGAGGAGCTTCTCACCTGGCTCGCCGCTCTTCCCGCGGAACTCGATGATTGTATTGCGCACAGGTTCTCCTCCCTTCAACACCTCAAATTCGTTTCTACAGAGACTTGGACCACGCAGTTGAATTGATCCTAGACTGGAAGAACTGCGAGGCAAAGGACCCGGCCACTGATGCACAGCTCTCATTGCGTGAACAGCAGGTTTGGAGAAGTCGAAGAATTCCAACACGCCCTTGGAGTTTCAGATTGTTCAACTCTTGAGTGATGACGTGAGAAGACCCGGGGCTGTGCACGGAGGACCACGAGCCATGAAGCGAGCAAGAAATCTTCTCGCTCAATTGGGAAGAGGTTCGAGACTAATTTTGATCAGAGAAGACCTCATTAGGAACTTACGCTGTCGACCTCTACCTGAAGAGGAGAGCCGCGCTACAGCATCAAGCGGCAAGGGAAGTGAGGGTATGTGACGACTCTCCTTCTTCAAAGGAATAAATGCTTTCAGGTGACAGAAGAGCCTCTTGCCTATGTTCGCCAATTGACAACGCTCTATTCAGCCGCGGTCAAGGACATCCTCGCCGAGTTCCAATCTCAGCCAGCTCACTATTGCCAAGTTCTGGAATGGTGTTCGAGGGAGTTGTGCGTCTTGTTGTCGCTGATCCGACGGCATGTTATTGGTGAGCCTTCAGTCTCTTGTTTTCGACCTCTTTTCTTCAGAAGTGGCCCCGACCCTCGCCGTTCTTGCACGAACCTGGGGAATCCTCCTTACAATGTGTGCTGACCTTGCCGCTCTTGGCGTGGATCTGACCTTCGAGGTCCATCGCCTCCTGGCTCCCTCGCTGAGGACGGCACTTGACTCAAACTTCGGGAATCTCCTGGATTCAGTTCGATTGAGAATCTCGGTTTGCTTGCTCTTTCAATATCGAACAAAATGTCTAGGAAGAAAAATGGCGAGCGTACGCCCTTGAGAGTGAAAGTGCCTTGAATCGTCTCTTGGAAGAACTCAGCGACCTTGGATTGGCTGCCGATTGGGCCGTTCAGGCGCCTGGAGTGAGAGCAGCAAGACCTCATAGGTTGGACTTTCTCCCTTCTTCAATCTCTTCTAGCATTGCCGTGACTGTTCACGCTTGTCAATTCGCTCGAGTGGCCGTTGCGTTGGCGAAAGACTTGGCCCCATTGCGAGCCGCCCAAGACGTCCGAGCAATGTGCGACGAATTGATGACGCGTTTGTGGTGCACCTACTTGACGCACTTGACGAGTGCTGCGGAGGCTCAATCGAACAACGACGCGCACACATACTCGACGGCTTTTGTTGTTGGACAGGTTGGTGGAGACCTTGATAGTTACTGTAACGTTGTGTGTTCTTTAGGTCCTTCCACTTTGCGAGTCGACCTTTGCGGGTGAAGACGACGAGGGATCGCGGATCTTGACGAAGGTCTTGGCTGAGAAATATCCGAGCCTGAAGAAGTACGCAGAAGCAGCGGGAATTAATGGAGAAGAAGACGATGAAGAAGTGGCGCATGTATGAGATTTGAGTCTTCTTCTTCTTTCTTCTTCTTCTTCTTCTTCTTCTTTGCTGACGCTTCAGATAGGTACAAATTCTATGGGAAATGCATATAAGAGGAGAGTCTCAGGATGTTTGATGAGCGATTATTTTGAAAGGGGAGGTAAGGCTGGAACCACACGAGATGGTGGTTTTTTTTGTGACAGAAAGAGGGTGTTTGTATTCCTGAAATTCCAAGAGTTTTTTGCTATTTATTTTCTTTTTTCTGCTTGCTCAACTATTCTCCTTGTTTTAAAATGCAATTCTGCCAGTGAAAAGTTTCAGTTCGCAAAACAATG
Organism: Poikilolaimus oxycercus; assembly: GCA_034700245.1. NCBI lineage: Eukaryota > Metazoa > Nematoda > Chromadorea > Rhabditida > Rhabditidae > Poikilolaimus > Poikilolaimus oxycercus. Next base: position 22,566 of record JAQIXL010000768.1, read on the forward strand.
AAACGTGCTCTTCTCCTTGACAATTACGGCCTTGTTCTACTTATTTGTGAGAGAAATATTTGAAAAAAGAGCTTTCTAGTCTTTATTTGGATTGCTTCTGTGAATTAATTAACGAAAGAAGGAATAAAGAGCTGTATTATTTTTCTTTTTCTTAACGGCACGTGAAAATCACATTGATGAAGAATGCGGCTGTTCGTGTTCAGTTCCCTTGAACAGAGGACGCCTCATCGAGTTGACGAAACGAGACGCTGTCTTGAAGTCGGGCTCGGCGTTGTCGACGACGTTGCAGAAGAAACACTAAAACATTTTCATTCATTGAAACCTATTCATTCCGAGAGGCTTACCAACTGCAGAAAGGCTGATAATCGTCGCGACTACAGCGAGGATGGAGAACAAAATCATTACAATGCTTGAGTTTGAGCTGCCTTTCTCGTCCTCCTTGCGGCTTTCGGCTTTCGATTCTACAAATTTATGGGGAAAAAAACTGCAAACCATTATTCATGTCGTCTTTGTTTTCAGGAATTTCGTGTATTTCCTGCTGACCACTGTCCTTATTTGTCTCCGTGATTGTCCATTCGTCAATGGAAAGACGATCACTTGTAGAGCTCCACGCGTTGATGGCAACAACCTTTGTCCCGTTTTAGGGAAGAAAAAGGCAAAACATACTTCGACGTAGTATTCATTTTCGTCTTGTAGACGGATCGCTGGAATGTGAATGAAGTTATCAAAAGTACCCCAATGAGTTATTTCGGCCAAGGAGCTATTGAATGGCACTCTTCGGATCTAAAAACGTAATTCGGTGGAGTTTTAAGAGATTTTTAAACTCACATGAAAGAAAACTTCCCCGCGAGCCATTTCGGGCACGATCGTCCAGCTCAATTTTCCGTCAATAAGCGTCAAATTGACGAGTTCCTGAAGATGATTCAGCTATTGATGAGATTTTACCAGATTTTTCTTTTCCGCTACATTCTCAATGGGAAACAAAGACTGTGCTTCGGCGTTCCGGTCAATATTTACATCCTCAAAATTTCTATCTGCTTGTCCCAAAGCACCATTGGGTGAAATAAAAACCAGTCGGTCTTGTACCATCGCCAGTTGTCGGATACTGTAAACAAACAAAAATCGAGTCATTTTCAATGTATTAGATTGAATTTTTTTTGAAATTTATTTTTATTGCTTACCTCGGAGCATTTGCGGATTCGTCAATGAGTTTTGGCTCGTGATCAAAGTCCAACAAGGAATATAACTAAAATCTTGACTCTTTAAGAGTAATAAGGATTTAAAAAATTGTTTCAAAAATTGATTTCCAAAAAAAACATACTCGTGTTTGCGAGTTTGAATCCGCGGTGACATAGAGGAACTCTCCTTTGACATTGTCAACACCAACAGCCGTTATCTGTGGACACACCTCGAACACGTCGTCATCTTTTATGTAACACGGTAGAATTCTGTAACAAAAATTTTACAAAACTCAAAACGCAAATGCTTAAAAAAACTAACGTTCTTACGACGTTATTCGTGAGTCGAAAAATGGTGAGAGCATATGGTGACGCAACGGCGAGCAACGCCTTTGACGAGAGAAGTGACAATGCCTGGCCTCCCACTACGGTTGCAAGTGGTTCTCCGCCTGGATAACGAGAAACAGCACCCTTCGACATGTTGTATTGAACAAAAAACTATGTAGCCTCTTACCGACATTAAGGTAAAGGCCGTTTCAGTCCTGTTATCGTAAACAAAATTTCTTCCATGAAGCGGCAAAAACAAATTGGCTTAAAATGGCGGTTTAATATGCATGAAAATGACATTAATTCGTAAGAAGGAAAGAAAACCGACCGGGCCCAAAATCGGTTGAACGACCACTCACGTCATGATCGTTGAAATCCGATAACAATTTCACATAAAGCGACTCATTACCTAAACGTTCACTATCATAAAATTCTGACTGATTGCTAGAAAAAAATTATTGCTTGCTAAAACCTGCCTTTAAAGTCCTCAAATGCCCTATTTGTCGCTGTGCCAATAATCGAACAGACGTCGGGCTGCATAGGATAGCACGCACGGAGCGTGGCCGTATAAGTGGAGCCTGGTGCGAGGCCGTCAAATTCGACAAAGGCAAATAAATTGAAATATTAGAATTACAAACGAACCATGAAAAGGGAGAGTGGGCGGATGAGAGAAACTGAGCCGAGCCGTGGAATCCGTCACAAGAAGTCCGACATCTGTTGAGGGTAAAATTTGTGCCGGTCGAGGTCGATCGAAGAGAAGCGCAAAGTCAACTAGTTTTTCCAGGGAATGCCTGCAAATACGATATTTGTTTTTCTGAATCAGAACAACACCTTCCACTCCTCAAAGCATCTCCTACCTTTTAACACTCCTTTCAGATCCATTGTAGGCCGGGCCGCACAGAATCGGCGGATACGCCGCGGGTAAGTTACCCGCGGCGGGTACGGGTAAGAGCTACCCGCCAAAGAG